>VZSG01001570.1:12955-33435 GCA_013398315.1 Nothoprocta pentlandii | reverse complement strand
GGGCCCGGCCCGCCCCGCTCCGCCCCGGCCCGCCCCGCCGCGGCCGCAGCAAAGAGGCTTATGGAGCCACACGGTGTAGAAAAGAGGTTTATTGAACCACGCGGGGGAAGAGCGAAGGGTGGCGGTGCGGGGACAGGGGCGCGGGGCCGTTGAATATCAACAGTACGAAGGGGGCACGGGGCACGGGGCTAGGCGTAGAGGTCCTCGCGGTCGGCAGAGTAGACCTCGCCCTCCTGCAGCAGCGCGAAGTTGAGGAAGTGCGAGGGCCGGTGCACCTCGTGGTAGAACTCCTTGGGGTTGGCGAGCTGCAGCTCGTACTTCATGTTGGGGTCGTGGCGCACGCCTGGCACGGAGGGCAGAGCGGCCGTGAGAGCGGCACCCCCATGGGGACCCCACACATCCTCCCCCCCAGGGCTGTTTCCAGGCCAGCTGTTCTTGCAATTCATCAAGCTCACTTTGCTCCCTGGATCCTTATCATTCCCTCCCCTTATCCTCTCTGTCGCCTGACAAAAGCGGGGACGTTGCAATCCAGAACCATCAGCGGGCTCTCAGCTCTCTCTCTCCTCTAAGAGCTTGCTTTGCGACGCCTAAAACATTCAGAGGTGACAGCCCACTGCATCTCCCATCACTATGATTAAGGGCGGGCCATGGTAAGCCCAGTTTGTCACTCAGAGGTAGGTCAAGCCTTAGAACTTGGTAACAAACCACCCTCGAGAGCTATTTCTTTCTCCCCAGCAAGCAATACACAGAATGGGCCAGTTGCCTCCCTCCTTGTCCCTCGTCCCAGGCAGCCCGGCTCACCCATGAAGTTGTAGTTCCAGGACCCTTGCGCAGGAACCATGAAGAAGCCAAGGAAACGATCCGACAGCAGCATCTGCACCCTCTCGTAATGGGAGGGCAGGTAGCCCTTAGGGTTGTTCCCTTTGTCCGTATTCTGCCTGCCCCACTCGTAGCCGCTCGGGGTCAGTTTGTAGGCTGTCAGCGTGCAGGAGCCTGGGGTAAAACTGAACGCAAGGAAAACAAAGAGGGAGACTTGATGTTAATCCAGGAAAGAAGGGGAAGTCAGAAACGAGGAAATGCTCCTTTTCTCACAAATCTGCAGTTTGAGATTTCGCTGCATTCTCCAGAGCAGCGGCCTCAACCTACACCTACCTTGAGAGGTTGTTTCAGCACTGTTAGAGGTCACACGACAGCCTTGCCACCTCTTACCTGCAGGTGATGATGATGGTCTTCTCCCCATCCCAGGACGGGTTGTCAGCCATGACTTTGGCGTGGGTGGTGACATCTTGTGGTGAGAGCTGTGGGGACTCATTTGGTTGGGTGTGAATCCAGCCCAGAGGCTCCATTTCCTGAAATTAAGAAGTGTTATTAGAGAAAAATAAAAGACATTTATTAAAAGATAGCTCCAAGTATGTGTGTCCAAAGCACACAGGGACTCGAGCTTCTTTTTCATCTGAGCTCAAATGAGGCAGAATTCAGGCCAAGCCCTTGAAGTCTAATGTCTGTAACAAACAAGAGGAAGTCCAAAGACACAGGTTATCAAGGTGAGCTCGGTAGAGCTGTTAGTGTGGGGCCACGAGACCTTGCCATCTCTTATCCTGGAGCAGATAATCCGGAGCAGAAGCCGGACTCACCTTGAGATACTCATGCTGTGGCAGCTGTCCTGGGAGATGCACGGTCTGGTGTGTTCCCCACTGAGGTACCATCACAATGCACCGGATCTCCTTCACCTGGGGGTTATCCGGAGGGCTCACTCCATACAGGTAGCCTGCAATCTAGAAACACAAACTCACACTTTACAAGGCCGTAGGAGACCTTCCTCTAAGACCTCCTCACCTTCCATGCTGGTGAGGATGGGCACCACCATGCTTTTAGTTCCTGAGGCAAGTTACCTGCTAGCCAGCAAGAACTTTACTTAGAGGTAGGGAACCTCCTGGTCTTACACGGTTCTAGTAGTTTCTACCCAAGCCAGGAGCCTTCAGGCCTGGCTAGAATTTAAGTGTGCTCAGCTCTAACACGGGTGTCCACCTCCAGCACAAAGCCCTCCACAAACAGCAGCAAGCTCAGCCCTTAGAGAGCAGCGAGCTTTATAGGGGAGCCAAGTGTCCAGGGCTGGAATGTGCCCGAGCAGTGTGGAGTACAACCGGAGCAGACTCATCACACAGGCTCACCTGGGCCCGCAGATCTGAGATGCAGATAAATTTCTTCAAAACATTCTTTGGAAGAATGTAAGTATAACCTGTTTCCTTTATATCGTCTGATGAAACATAGATGTGGTTTGTTCTCAAGTGGAGGTTGGCAGCAGAAATTGCTCTGTGAAGAGAAGGCAATTATTAGAGCGTCCTTCCTTCCTGAGCACTCTGATCTTTTCTCCTGCACAACAGCCCTAAGCTGCCTTCCTACCTGACTCGCCACTCGGTCTTGGAGGAGAAAGTTTGGGTTTCATAGTTGCTGGTTGTCGAGGTGATTATTTCATCCCCATGTTTGTTAACAGTACGGGTCTGTGTGGCTGTCAGCTGAGACTGCTCCTTGGTTTGCTTTTCAATCTCTGCAATCTGCTGCCTCTGCTGGGATGGGGCAGAGATCTCCATGCCCAGGATGATATCTCGGATCTCTGACTGCGTCAGGGATGCAACGTTCACACTGATAGAGAAAAAAATCACCTAAATCAGTAGTTTCCACATAAATTCTGGACCCTTCTCACCAAGAAACAAGCTCAGAAATAAACGCAGGACAACAGAAGAAGCAAAACCACAGCATTTTTGGCAGAGGAAGGACCAAATCACATGATGTACAGATTAGAAAAGATAAGGTGCAGATATTTTTATCTGCCTTTCTAGTAAGTGGTTCACTTCATAAACAGTTTTCATACAAAGCTGATAATTCATTGCTGAAGGCCTCTGAGAACCTTCCATTTTCTCTGAGGAGCCCTCTCTGACCAGCCTCCCGAGCAGAAAGGAAAGGCTGGCAGGACTTTTGTAGCAGGTCACTGACTTACTTGTTCTTCTTGCCATAGTCGGCAAGGATCAGATCCTTCAGCTGCACCTCCACCTTGATCCACTCCTCATCCGTCAGGGTTGGCCAGATGTGGTGAGGCTCCGTTATGGTCGTTTTGTCCGGTTTCAAAATAACTTTGGCTCGATCGTTATTGACATGTAGCGCCCGGAGAATGAGAATCAGACGTGAGAATGCCTTGGAGAGGAATAAAGAGGCAGCTAGTCAGAAAAATGAAACTTGCATACCATGCCCTAGTACTCCTCTGTTTCAGGACAGCAACACTGTATGAGAAGCACAAGAGGAATCAACCCAAAGGAAGGCCCAGGTAGATCCAGGTCAAGTGTTAGCAGCAGGACTTCCTGAGCAAAGACTAGGGAAGGATCTCTGAACCCTTAGCTTTTGTTTCATGCATCACTGGGAAAGTCAAATGCAGACTAGATAAGCTGCCCTCACCGTGTAGGAAGAGATGGTTTTGAGCCAGTCATCATAGAGGTTGAACAGAACCATCTGTGGTTCAGTAGCCTTCAAGATGAGATCACCAAACTTCTCCACCTTCAGACAGGCCTGGAAAGGCAGCTGCAGCTCCGAGCCTTTGATCACAATATTGGGGAAATCCAGCAAGTGCACCTGGAGTTTGAGAAGAAGAATGAATGCATACTTTTTTCAAAACATCGCTCCCTCACAGGAACACAGAACTGTTCCGCAATCTTCTGAAGATTTTATAGTGCCTGGCAATGGTATCTGCATGGCTACCTCAAGTGGGTCCAACATGCCCTTCCGAGTCACTATGATCTGTTTAGGCTGCTCCTCCACAGGAAGCGAACGAATCAAAGCAGCCACCTCTTCAGCAGTCTTCCACTTGGCCAGCTAAAAAGGAAAAGACGGCGACGTTAGAAGAATATCTCTACCTTGACAGCAGAGTGTCCATGCCTCTGCAATGAGAAAGTCTTAACACAGGTTCCATACAGCATACAGAATGCTTAAGGTTGGAAGGGACCTCAGAGGTCATCTAGTCCAACCCCCCTGCTCATGCAGGGTCACCTACAGCACGTGGCACAGGGCTGCATCCAAGCGGGTTTTGAAGATCTCCAGAGAAGGAGACTCCACAACCTCTCTGGGCAGCCTGTGCCAGGGCTCTGTCACCCTCACTGTCAAGCAGTGTTTTCTTAAGTTCCTGTGGAACTTTTGGTGCCTCAGTTTGTGGCCGTTTCCTCTAGTCCTAAAGACTGAATTTCCAAATTTCTTGAGAGTGTTCACAACCCTCACGATGCTTTCTGCTCTAGGAAGCATCCCAAGCAATCAGAGACCATTTCTAGTTCACACCTCAAGCAGAAAAGGCAGCCAAGTTCTCACCTGCCCAAGACGCTTCTGTCCCGCCCACACAGATGTATGGATGATCTTCAGGAAGAGCTGCCCAGTCCTGGGATTGAAGATGAAAATGGCCCCGTTGATGGGTTTTGTGGTCAAATTCCCTTCAAAAGTCTGAGAAAATAAGCCAAAATGAAAATTACAATGAGATGGGATATACCCCATCCATGCACTTCACAACAGCAAACTCACTCTGCACTTTCAGCAGCAACTGTGCTGGAAATGAAAAAAAAAAAGTTCTGTGTTTACTGCACAACTTTTGGTCATTTCTATGACTCTCACCTACCAAAGCACCCTGGACACAGGGTATTTGTCCTTGTCCTTCCTCATCAAGACATGGCAGGACTCACCTTGTGAATGGTCACTCTGTACACGTTGGTGTCATCCACAAACCAGATGATCTGGTTGGAGAAGAGCTCCCCGTAGTTCTGGGAGGACAGGTAGGGTTCTGTGGGCTCTGACGAGTACAGCTGCAAGCCCTTGCGGATTCGTTCCCTCAACACATACAGCGCAGGGTTCGCTTTCATAATTTTGGCCATGGCTTGTTGGATCAGAGGTTTGCTCCCAGGGAACCAGTTCCCATAAGCGCTGAGTAGAAAACAGGCAGAAAGACTCACTTGTTGCCATCAGCTTCAAGCTGAAGAGACAACAGCTATACACAATCGTTTTCATGCAAGAGCCAGGTATCTTTCTGCCTACTGAATATGCTACAACTATATGATTTCTCTTGTGGCTTCCTCATGAGCTGTTCACCTACTGCTTTCCCCTGTGCTTCCTTTCAGTGGGAGGCCACAAACATGTACATGCTACAGTCCCAGAAAAGCTGCATCTTCTCCAAGCAGTTTGGAGGAGACACCTGCTTTCTGGGACATCTCCCTCAATCTCCCCCAGTGAAGGGCAGTTGTGTCTTAGTGTAGCAGGCCTTCAAACATGGCCAGTTCTTCAATCACAGGAATAGGCTGGCAGATGTCCTCAGAAAATAAATGATTAACGAGCTGGGAGAAATGAACCATTATTATTGAATGAGCAGGCACTGGGGAACGTGAGAAAGCTGCCCAGATGCTGTATCCCAGTCTAGCTTCTGCCATCTCACCTCATGCTCCTGCCTGCAACACGAGCCCTATCAGAAACTGCTTGTTCAGAGATAAGCTCAAGACACAGTCCCAAGCTGCCATTTAGAGTTAAAATGCAAATGCTGCAGATCCCACCTGTGCAAGTTGTAGGCCAGATCGATGGCAATGAGCACACCCGTGGGAGATGGATAGATACTCATGTTGTCTGTAGTGTAGTCGAGGAACTTGGCTCTCGCATAGCGCTCAATGTCGTGAGAATCATAATCTCCCCAGCGCAGCTGGATATCTATCCAGTACTTCTGAGTGGTGGTGCTGTCCATCACATCTCTAAGGAAAAAACAAGCCACAACAAATCCATTTTGCCTCAAACCATCCTACAGTTCCTGTACTTAACAGACAGTAACAAACCAGTGACAGAAGACCAAGCCTGAACACCAAAGCCAGCTGCCACCTGCATGTGTTCCTAGGAAGAGGTTATACTGCCCTGTTCCTAGAGCAAATGAATGCAGAAGCTGTTGAAGAGAAACCCTCAGCCTATGAGGTTCAGTCACAGGTTAAACAACAAAGCTAACAACATCTCTTCTATGATGGTTGTGTCGCTTGGTGAATGTCTACTGATGATGCAGATGAACCACATATGGTATGGGTGCAAGCTGAGCCACTCCACAGTGGTTTCAGGACAGAAATACTCAGTAAGGCTTTCTAGGAGAAGCATTTAGAGCTCCTGAGCTGTGACTCAGGAGAAAGCACAACTGCAGGGAGCAACAGCAGAAAATTCTTCCCATTTTGCAAAAGACAGTGCTAAGTCATGCTGCAACCATCTATACGAACTAGCTCTGCAGTCTACCAGGCATGACTCTGTCCTCTCGTGTCCTTAAATCCCACGCGCTAAGAGACAAGGGCTCTGGCTCAGCATGACAGGCTCAGCAGCTTTGCAGCAGCAAGATCAAGGACGGAGAAAAGAGAAACGCTCACTTGGAATCTGCCAGCAGTGATGGACGTGACACATTCCATTTGTAGGAAGCAAAGAGGAGGATATCGGCACAGGAGGAATTCATCTTGTATGATTTCCTAGGATGGATGGTCTCCTTCTGCACTGTCTCAATCTCCAGAGCATCCAGCTCTTGATCAAACACCTGGGGAGAAGGCAATATGTTATGTTCAAGTAGGCAGCTGAAGAAATCTATCCTCAACAAAGAGCTAAAACAGGGACGCAGGAAAATCCAATTTCATCCCCTTCCCTAGCAAATCACTGGAGAGATTACTGTCTTGCTAAAACTTGAGACAATGTCTATGTCTAGCAGAAGGCTGTTGTTACACAAGGAGCGTGGCTCCATCCCCACAGAGGTAGGCCAGCCAACGTGCTGCTCACCTGACACAAGTCCATTACGATGCTCTCGTGGATCTTCTGCCACAAGTGAGCTCGGAAAATCTGAATGAGGGAAATCTTCAGCGTGGGGATCTTGCCATGCATGAAGATGCCTGTCAAATCCAGCTGCACCTGAAACCCAACGTACACCTGCAAAGGAAAAGCAGTGATGAGAAAATGCAAGAGCACACTTGGTCAAGCTTAGAAACAGAACCCTCCCTGCTATGGAGGTTTAGAATTAATGGTTCAGTTGTATGCAGAGTTCTGCTGCAGATCTGCATGATTCAGCAGAAGTTAATACAGACACAAAATCCAGGTCCTTACGTTGGCTCTGTTAATGGTAGGAGACCACCACAGCGTGAATCTTCTGTTTGGAATTTGGTTCAAACCTGACCTCTGGGCATTTGTCAGCTTCTTCCACTTCATGGACTCCTCAAAACCACTGGCCTTTTCCCTGAAAAGGAGCGACACAATCACATGCACAACATGTCACCTCTCACTGCTGAATGCCATAAGAGGCAGGGAGCACACAAAGAGTGGAAGAACAGGAAAGACTGTTTAAGGCAAAGAAATCCCCAAGGATTTGGGCAAAGAAGTCCAATCCCACGTGTCCTTACAACTAATCAACAGAGAAAACAGCCTGGCTCAAGTGAAGCAGCCAAGGACTCCTCCTGGGGCATCCCAACCTCCAGTTCACACAACAAGACCAGACCAAGGTTTCCCTTACCAGAAGAGACCCTCCCATGTGGGGAAGTAAGTGCCCTTAAAGAGTGTGTGCTCCAGGATCCCCTCCACTCCACCAAGTGCCTGGATCATATCCGTACGGTAGTTGTTCAGGTTCCAGAGCTTCCCGTCATGGCGCTGGTGTGTCCACCAGAATGGGTTCTGTTTGAGGACCTGCAGACAAGAGGCTACTAGTGACCAAACCAGCTTTGTATTCGTATCATTCAACCTGGCTGCACTGGCAAGAAAAATCACTAATTTTAGGAAACAAGATGATGTCATCTAGTAAGTAAAACGCCTTGTGCTCACAGCTCTGGAGGACACAGAACACAGCTTATCCACACGGTCAGTTTAATCACTCCTAGTAGACAATTTAGACCAGGTGAGCGTCTAGGATGAGGACTTTGTCTTTCAGGCACTGGCCATCTGCAGAACCACCATTAAAGGCCTTAAGTAAAAGCTTCAAGACTTGGCAATATTTGTTCTAGGGTCTTTTTTTTTCCCCTCTCTGGAACTGATTTCTTAAGATGTAGCTGAGTTAAGAATAGCATTCCCTGAGACACTGCAATCCACATAGACACTTTTAAAAGGGGCTAGCTAGCTCCCAAAATATATGGTTCTCAGCAGCTTCTATTATTCCCAACACATAGCTCCAAGTTTTTCCTGCAGTCCGTGGGCAAGGACAGTGTACTTGCAGTAACTCAAGGTGAAAGTGCACTGAAGGAACAGCTGTTTGAACCTTGCACTCAGCCAGAGAAATTCCCAGTCAATACCTGGTACTGTTTGAAGTCAGTCCTGACTCTCCATCCTTTATCGTAGGCTAGGGTGTGTCGGTCCTTCTGGAAAAGGGTGTTAATACGAGGAATGCCCCTGTCCCACGAGTCCTCCAGGTCCTCCAGTGTCAAACGTCTGAAAAAAAAATAGTAATAAAATCCCCATGTGCACTTTGTTACCTTGCGAATTCCCAACAGGGAATCATGAGCGACTAGTGAGATGAGGCCACAGAAATAATATGGCTTTGGGGCTCTAGCAGGAGAGGCTTTAAAATGCCAAGCACCCAGAGGTGACAGAAAATGCTTGGCCTTACAAGCCTACGGAACTAACTGCAAATGGGTTTGATGCTACTTCTTTTTGGCACCTCTGGCACATCATTTCCTTTTCAGATTTTGTGGTTTGATGCTATCTCCTGGCACATCGTTTTCCCCTCACACTTGTGGTTTGATACTACCTCTTTCTGGCACCCCTGGCATATCATTTCCCCCTCAGACTTTGTCCTGAGTCAAATATCTGCTTGCAGTGCCCACAACTCGTTCCCAAAGCTGAGAGCAGCTTTGCAGGCAGCCTCCTGTCATGGATCCAACTGGGTCTCCAGAACCTGGACACAGTGCAAGTCTTCTCACCCCTGGCTGTGTGCCAGATCACCCCACAGATCTGGTTGCACATGGAAATGCACCTGTTCTGGGCGATAGCCTCTTGTCGTTTGAGGGCATATTCTGCCCAGACTCTCTGGGAGTCAATGAATTCACTCTCCCATGGCTGAATGTAACGATACAAGTTTGGGATCAGCTGGTCCTCCTCATGACTCATTCCTGAGCGGAAGTGAGTGATGCCAACATCTGTCTGCTTGGACCACCTGGAGCAAAGAGATACAAAAATGAGTAGGAGTGATGGGGCTTTACAGTAGTTTATGGCTGTGTGACTTGTGAAGGCAACACAAGACAGTGACAACATCCTGTCTCTAGGACAAGGCGTGAGATTTAGCATTCTCAGGTATTTTTATGGGGAAGAACACCGAACACCCAAAAAAACTCACCTCAGGTCAGACTGTGGAATGAGAACATGACCCATGGACAGCATGCCCAGCCCGCCTAGTTCTTTAGGGGTGTAAAACACCACAGGTGGGAAACGGCTGGGCATCTTGGAATTCAGACCAATTTTAATTCGAGTCTGGATTTTATTCTCACACTTCACCAGTAAATCAAGCAACTCCTGAGTATTTACAACAGCTTCCCGGAAATATGTCATCAAGCCAATCAGGGCTGTATTCCATTTATTGACAATCTAGAAAGGAAAAGAAATGATCAATCCCTGTCCTCCCAGTGCCCGGGGAGAAAGCTCTGCCACACCTCTTCCTCCCACCTTACCTTAGTGAAGGTTGTGGAGCCAGACGCCATGAGGATCTGCCTCACTCTGTTGTGAAACCTCTGCATAGACTCGTCATCCACGCGCAGGAAGCACTGAGCTGTGCGCTCCTTGGTGACCTACGAGAGCACGGGGCAATTTGTTCTCTCCGTGGAGCTTTCTCTCCAGCAGAGGCAGGAAGCTGAGCTCCCGCAGTCACACGTTTAGAAAATGTGATCACTTCTAACCTGACTAGACTTTCAGGTTACCCTTCAACCCTAGTCATGCAGTTCCCATTCATTCCAGTAAGTAAAAAAATAACTTAGTTAACGTCCACTCTTCCTGCCAATGGTTCACGTCACACTTCACACACACACACAAAGATATATATTTTTGTGTGACTTGAACTATTGGCAGCAAATATATAATGCTGCACCCTTCACAGAATCACAGAGTGGCTGAGGTTGGAAGGGACCTCTAGGGATCATCCAGTCCAACCTCCCTGCTCTAACAGGGACACCCAGAGCATCACGTGGCACAGGGTGGCATCCAGGCGGGTTTTGAAGATCTCCAGAGAAGGGGACTCTGCAACCTCTCTGGGCAGCCTGTTCCAGGGCTCAGGCACCCTCATAGAAAAGAAGTTCTTCCTCATATGGAGATGAAACTTCCACCCCCTACTCTTGGAAGCAGCAATAAGCTCTGCTTTAAAGGCAGGTATGGGTCCAGCAGGGCTGTCCTCCCACCCTGCCAACTTCACATTACCTCATTCTGCAGGTTCCAGACCCCATCCTTGTGAGTGAACTCCTCATAGCTGGTGCGGCACTTGGGCAAGATGCGGCATTCAAACCCACACATGTTGAACAGCAAGTTGGGGTTATCTTTGCTGTAAACAGATACGAAGCTGTTCTCCCACTGCACTGTGGTGACTGAGCGAGGCAAGCGGTTCTTGATATCCCAGAACACAGCACGACCACTGAAAAGACAGACATATACACACAGTGAGTCAAGGCAGTCTCTTGCTTAAGTCACTTACTTAAGTGACACACAAACTGTACAGCTTTTTCAATGCTTTCCTAGCAGTATACAGTCTCCCACAACCATCATCCCCTATCAGAACTACAGCAGAGACCTCTTAGCTCATCTCATCGTTGTTCCCTGAGCACTTGCCTATCACAGTCTCTAGCACTTATTTATCATAACTGATCTTATCCCACCATTTGTTTCTCAGTGTAGTACTTACAGGTTCACATCGTGCTTCATGAGGCGCATCCGAGCATCCCGAGGCCAACATTTCTTGTTATTGTAGCCTACAATGTTCTCATTGTTGGGATCTGGGTGCTCTGTCAGGTAGCGCTGGATCAAATCTCTTGCCTCATCTGCTGTAAACCTGGAAATTCATAGAAAAGGATCCACAGTTACGTGACAAATTCCCCAGAACATCAGCCAGCCCAGACACCCTGCTTCTGGACAGCTATTGGCCATAGACATCTGCGCGGAACTGTCCAATTCCCGAATCTTCCCAAAAAGAAGAGACTTCAGCTTCATTAGCACAGACTACACCATGACTGTGGTATCTTGGCATAAACAACCATAAAATTCTATATCTGTTTGCTAAGAAGCAAGAAAAGGCTTATTTATCTGTAGAAAAATCTGTAACAATCTGAATGTTGATGTTTTTGCTTTTCTACTGCTCCAGTGTATGGAAAAAGAAAAAAAAAATCCTTTCTTAATACAATGAATTAGGAAAGAGAAAGGCAGCATCTGGACATCCAGTTGCTTTCAAAAGTCTGTCACTTCAGTTAGTCCCAATCTTTCTTAGAAGATGGGGAAAAACGTATGGCAGAGAAGCACATTCATGTCCATGAAGCAGATAGCCCTTTCAGAGCATTTGCTCCAAGACATCAGAGCAAAAAGTTCAGCAGAGGATGTCAGAGAGTTCTCACCTGAAGAAGATGTGAATACGGTCAATGTATCTGCAGAAGAGGCGAATGGGATGGGCCACCTCAGTAGCAATGTCTTGGAAGCTCAGGAAGTCATTTGGCATCTGGGGAGGCCCTGCCATTTCACTGGCACGGTGCAGACCCAGCACCAGCAGGTCCATCACCAGCCCATAATACTGGACGATGAAAGAAGCAAACTGCAGCCCACGAATAATCCCGTAGGAGTTGGTGTGATTCATGTCCTGAGGAAGCAAAGGGGAAATATAAGAACCTGTCAAAGTCCCACCAGACACCTTTTACTTGAACTTTTCAGCACCCAAAGGTTTTTATTATTCCCTAATCGCTTCTTTCTCTGACAAGTCTTAAGTACCCTCCTATCAGATGGATCCCAAATCTCTCCATTTTACAACCCAGCACGTCCCCTTTCCAGACAAGAAACATCACCTTGTAGTTGATGACCACATTGTTCTTGGCTGTCATGTAGTCAGCAATGTTGTGATCGACAATGAGACGCAAGAGCCTGTTGAGCAGTGTCAGATCGATCTTCTCATACATCTTCTCAAATCGAGATTCCAGCATCACGTTGCATTCACCTTCACTCGTTTCCCAAACATCTTGCAGATTATTAATCCCTGAAGAGACAAACAAGCCTGTTATCTGAAACGATACCATTCTCAGAGTATAGCAGTACCTTTCTGTGCACAAAGTCAACAGATTTACTTCAAATTTCTGCTTTTTTTGGCCTCTGGTCCTTCCTCGCTCATCCAGAGACGGGAAGAAACATATGTCATCAACTGCAAATGCTATGCGAGATATCTCCAGTACGTACATATTACATGTGCTAATCTACCAAGGAAAAACCTCTAAGCATGATGGCCACATAACCGATTGCAAGCTGCAAATGTGAAAACTCAAGTCCCAAGAAGCACTCCAAAAGAAAGTCCCCACTTTAAAACAAAGAGATATCCCTCCCCATTTCAGTATGGAAAACAAAACTCCCGCTAACCTTGGCACCACTTGTACACTAACAGTGGAGGAGGCTCAGTGTCAGCAGGCTTGATCCAAGGAGGGAAGAGTCTTCGCTTATCAGCCTCATACCACAAGTACTGATCCAGATAGGCATCTGTGATTTTCTCCAGGGGCTCAACATCATACACAGGAACTAAGTGGCTGTAGAGATCCATGAACTCAATACCCACCTGGCGAAGAAGAGGCAAAGCTGAGGCTTCTACTTGACAGAGAAGGCAAGGTCCCCTCGACAGCCTTAGTGTCGTTTAGCTCCTGAATGCAGAGCAAGTTTCAGTATTCCCTGGCGGGACACTTACCTCCTTGAAGGCTCTCTGAGTTAAAAGGTGTCGTTTGATCCTAGACAGAGCCTCGTGGGGATTATCGTAGGCTTGTTCAATTAAGCCCAGCTCTTCTCTCTGTGACTGATTCAGGCGAGATTTGACACTGAAAAACAAGAAGAACAGCTCATACACCCAAGTATGAACAAGTGAACAGCCACTGCATTAAATGATGCTCTCCAAGTAAGCAGGTTAAGATAAGATCTTTAATTCTTTAGAAGTCGTAACAAATGTTACGACTACCTAAAACAATTTAAACATAATTAAAACAAGAAAAATCAAACAGCAGCACTTTGGAGTGGGCCTACACACTTTGTTTCCTTTCTGAGATAAACTGATGGAATTCCATAAACTGATGGAACAAGAGAGCTGAATCGAGAAAAAAAAAACACTGAATATCAGTGGGACAAGAACAAAAGGAACAGATGCTTCCAGGAAGAGCTGCTAACATAACAGCTGCAGGAGCCTTTTTGCCCTGCCTCCAGAAGAACACAATCTTTTTCCACTTCTTACCTGTAGGCTTCCTTCAGCCTTTCCAGGGCCAATATGAGCAATTTTGTGTCGTGCTTGTAGGAAAGCGGGGGGAACGGAATGGGCGAGAATCTCCTGCTTTCCAGCCAGTGCACGGTGGTTGTGTACACAGCAACAGCCTCTTCTGCAGTGATGTAAGGCCCGTCCTGCACAAGCACAACGGCACTGTTAACACGTGAAAATCTCCCTAGGAAAACAGCACCAATTTGGGCAGCTTCAACAGGACCAAAGTACCTTCAAGTAATTATGTTGCCGTTCCTGCTCAGCTTTCAGGTAGAGTCTGGTCAGCCGGCCCAGATTCTTCTTGCAGACAGTCTTGTCCACCGTGGCACCGCGACGGATCCGCTCCCTGTTGTAGTGAGCTGTATTTGTCCACCAGTCAGCCTTTGCCTTCACGTACCTCAAGATCATGTTCTCAATAGGAGTGGGCAGCCCAGGCACCTGGGGAGGGACAGTAACATTAGGAAAGCAGGAGCCTGTATGAGAGCAGTTCTTCCTGGCAGATGTTAAAATTGAACAGAATGGAAAGGCCAAGCAAAGGACTTACTTTCCAAGGAATGTTGGCCTTCCAGCACCGCCAAGCCTCACTCAAATGCTGCAGGATGGTTCTGGCTTTGTTCTGTTTGATCCCTTCTGGCATCATATCCAGGATGTCGTGCATAACAGCTGCCCTCAGCTCCAGGTCAAAGTGGGACTCCACACGCTGCTTCGTAACAGTTTTTGCTACACCCTTTGAGTGACGGCCTGGGAAAAAAACAAGTACTTCAAGAATCCACACAGTCCTGCACCAGTGCTCCTCTTCTTCCCAACGGAGGAGTCTCCTGCAGGAGTGCAGCATGTCTAAAGAAAGTAAACTGTCACTAGGGTACTGCTGAGTTTGGAAAAGATGATGAGGAAGATGTGGAACAGGGATCCGCACTTCCATTTGGAATCTGTTCTGTAGGCGCCAGGCTTAAGAGGTGTAAACCTGTCATTATCTCTTAGGGTTGACATGGAGTGTGGGCCCAACCCACCACTTGGAAAAGAGAACTGGAGTTCAAGCTGAGCAGTAAACAGCAATAATCTTCACCACACACTCCTCCCGCATCCAAGATTTACACAGTGCACTGACCTTCAAACTGCCTAGCCAGCAGATTCCCCAGCCAGCGTTCCAGAAGTGGTGTGATGCCCCTCATGAAGAACAGCCACACTCTCCAGCCTGGAGCCCAGAAGCCACAGCCAGGACCTTTGCCCACGGGGCCCTTAAAGAAAAAGGGCATGGTAACAGTAGGTTATTTAGTGACGCTCCAGAATCCCTCTCTTGATGTTCATTTTACCAGGAAAAGTGAAACTTACCGTGTTAAATCTGTAATAGATGAGATGTTTCAGGTCCTTGCACATGCGAATCTGCCTCATCAATTTGTACTTGTATCTGTACATTCCCGTCAGCTGACCCACATGGGCGAAGATGTACTGCAAGCCATCTGCCAACTGAAACACAGGCACCACTATCAGAGATTACGGAATCACAGGATGGTTGAGGTTGGTAGGGACCTCTAGAGATCATCTAGTCCAACATGCCCCTGCTCCAGCAGGGACACCTACATTACACAGCCCAGGGTGGCATCCAGGTGGGTTTGGAAGACCTCCAGAGAAGGAGGTCCACAACCTCCCTGGGCAGCCTGTGCCAGGGCTCTGTCACCCTCACAGTCAAGAAGTTCTTCCTCATATGGAGATGGAACTGCCTGGGTTTCAACTTCCACCCATTGCTCCTTGTCCCATCACTGGCCACCACTGAGAAGAGCGACCACTGTTTATAAACTAGTATAAACAGCAAAATTTCCCAAAACATTGTATGCTTTCATCATCATCCTTGTTCTTCAGGATAAGAGCCTACCTGAAAGGCATCCACATTTCCAAGCCTGTATTGGACATGGCTGTCCACCACCAACTTCGTTAGCCGCAGAACTTCTCGGCACAGATGGAAAGCATTACCAAATCGGGACTTTTTTCTTTCCTGGAAAAACAGAAACAAAGATCCAGGATTTATATAACTATGTTACATAAGAACCAAAACAACTCCCAGTTAGCGTGTAAAACAGACATCTGGCAGTCTTCTATAAGAACAGTTCTTATAAATTGCTAAAATGGTATTAAAAGAATTCTGAGAAGCCATACACATGGTACAGAACTCAAACTCTGCTTCAGGAATTCTCAAGCCAAAATCCTTGCCTAAAGGTGAACTGAGAAGTGAGGCAGCAGGGCCAGTGTTACTATGAATATTTGGATCTTCAGGTAAATTTTACTTGACTGTGAAGTCACGTGGACTGATACCTTTGTGGTGAGGGTCTTTACTGGCTTCAGGTTGAAGTTGTAATCCAGGTGAAGGTAGTTCAGGTTCTTTCTGTGGATCAGCAGGTTCAGCATATTGTAGCCCTGGCGACACACTTGCAGGCCAACTTCCACCCAGTCTAACTTGGTGGACTGGAAAAATTTCGTGGCCTTGAAAGAGCGGAACAGGTACCTGAAGAGCGAAGAGAATGTGATCAGCTTTGTCCCCTACACAGACCCGAAGTTCACCACCAAGCAGGGTCTCACTTACCTCTTCTTCTGAGCCTTGGGGGGTCTGTGCTTGAGTGCATTCAGAACATAGTATTTCAGTAACTTCTGATAGGAGACTCGCACTTTCACTGGTTGGCCTGCTGGGCAGTGCTCACGATACCTGGGAATAAGCCATAGTTCACATTTTCAGGTAACTTACATTCCTCAAAAAAGGACAAGACTCCCTTGTCCAAGTCCAGAAAACATTCCTAAAGTCTCTATAAACCAGTCACCCATCCACCACAGGATCTCTATTTTTAACAACACTATAATATTACAATCAGTAGATGACCTCCACCGTCCAGAGGAGAACTCACCAGTTCTTGACGAGTGGAATGTCCAGAGCTCTCCGAGTCCTGCCAGACCTCAAGTTGAAGGGCCGTGGGGCCCACAGCAGGGCAATGCCATTGGCTGTATTGTCTGTGTAGAGCGGAGTATCCTTCAGGAAAGGCTCCACAAACTCGGGCAACTCAAACTCTTCATCATCATCAGGCAATGGTTCCTGACTCTGAAAAGCAGACGCGCCAAGTTGTCAGTTCAGTTAATTGAGTTAGATTAGGAGCCTGACCTCTCTGTGCTGATATGGGAAAACACTGACTGTCCTGATTAGTGGAGAGGGCAATAAAAGAGTTTGCAAGGCAGCAACAGGCCCCAAGAACTGTGTCTGGCTACTGCACCCCTGTTATAGGGAAAGTCAGGGGAGATGGCAGCTCCATGAATGCCGTGAGAGCACTCAAAACCAAGTAACCTCACTGAAAAGATCTAAAATAATACTGATAATTACGCAGATAATTGGACTTACTGTGCAAAGACCAAAGCACATAACTTTGTGCAACTCCAGAAGACAAGAAGGAATACAAGGGAGGATGACATGGGCTTTCTGTGAAAGGGCTTAGGCCTTCTCCTGAAATATCCACACATCTGCATCACTGCCAAAGCAGTGTTATCACAAGCTGCTAAAGGCCCTATGTCCTCAACATGCAGAGTTTATCATGGCCAGAAGGAGCTCTCCTATGGATACTCTTCCTGTCTACATTGTCTCTCTTGGATGGTACTCACCTTGACAGAATGTCTGTGTGAAATGGGATTGATCAGCGGATCAAAGTAAAAAGCTGGGAGATCGGGATCTTCTGTCTTGATGAAAACGACATTTGGAGTATGGTACCTACAACACACAACAAGTGTCAGAGCATCCTCACAGCTCTGCCCTTCTCTCCCTGCTCCTGAGGCTGCTGCACATACCAGGTCAGGTGGACGTGGTGTGGCAGGTTATTGTACAGGTATGGGAAAGCAATTTTGTACTCTGTCCTGATCGGCTGCCTGATGATAATTTTGTTGATGTCGTTAAATTCATTCCAGTCTTCATCCCTCAAATGAGACAAAAGGAAGCTGTCATACAAATGTTCAGGCAGAACAGAAAGGCAATCATCGTTGAATAGAGGTGTGATACCAGCCCTCTTCCCCGAGCCTCCTCTTGACGCTAACAATCACTCAACATTTTTAATGAGTGCATCACAGACAGAACACCCAGGAATAGCTCATCCAGTGCAAGTCACAAGGACCTCCCAACACCCAGATAGGTACCTATTTTTCCTCCTAAACTCAACACTTACTGAAGATTGATATCTCTAACGAGAGGTTCAAACTTGGGACCTCCAGGAATAGCCATGTTCAGGGCCTTGGAGGTGAAGAACGCTTTCAGGTCAAACAGGTAGAAGTAGTTGTCATCCACAAGGTCAGTGAGCAGTTGGTTGGCCAACCGGTACAACGTGGACATCATTGGCAGTGTAAACTGCCAACGCTGGTACGTAGAGCCGTTCACGTACCTGTGAAGGAACAAAGCACAGGGCACTCACTTCAGAGGAGGAAGACAACAAAAGAACCAAAACCATAAAAACACTTTCACTGTCTCACATTTATAGGGAAAAAAAAAAAAGGTAAAGAGAGTCAATGCCTGGGCCCCACTAGACAAAAGAGGGGGTGGAAGGACTGCTTGAGGCTCTCACGGACCACAACCACCCAGCAGCTACTGACTGCTCCAGGTCCTCCAAATCCAGACTGACACACCAAGCCCTGAAGTTTGACGTGTAAGGGCACTCCTAACAAACACCTATTTAAATTCCAATTTAAAAATAGAGATTTTCATATTCACGTCCATGTACATACTTCCTGTTGTCCTTCAGCGGCTGGTGGTCATAGAACCAGTCCAACACAGGAGCATCTTCCTCAGGGTCCAGCTCAAGCTGGATTGCCTCCAGAGGCTCTACATCCAGGATGTTATCGGCATAATCCAGAGGCGGCTCCTCATCATCGAACGGAGGGAATCTCATCCTCTTGAAGTGACGCCTATCCCTCTTCTCTCGCCTCATCATAATCCACATGGACCTGGCAGAAACCAAGACCGTTAAGCGCGGTGCCGCATCAGTGCGGATCCCAGAGGTTTTACACAGGAGTTCTCCCCTCAGGGAGTAAGGAAGTGGGTGCTCACCCCCACTGCGCGATGTACACCGGCTCTATGACCCAGGGGATCTCGTTCACGAAGGAGATGGCGCCCGTGATGTGGTACAAGACCGGGACGTCTCTGATTTGTTCCCAGGGCATGGGCATGTTCTCCAAGAGCTTCAGAACTGCGTGGGGCATGTACTTCAGAGCCCTGCGAGCAGAAGGCAAAGGAAAACCAAAGAAGCATAAATAACATATATTACAAAAACACGTGCTGGCCACCTCACACATTTCCTCAAATTGCATTTAAGACATATCTGCTAAACAGCGTAATGTTTTCCTAAAAATTCAAAGCAAACACATCCTTTGCTCATATTCTTCCCTACCGCACAAGTGAAAAATCACATCTCTCTCACGCTGTTACACCGTTCCCTGTGAGCAAGCGACACCCAAAGCGCTTCCGAGAGGCCTGTCCTTGCAGGCGGCAGCGAGGGGACAACAGACAGGAGCCCCCGGCGCCGGGGCAGCGCGGGGGGCAGCGCGGGGGGCAGCGCGGGGGGCAGCGTTACCCCAGGTAGACGCGCTTGTCGTGGCGGAACTTCCTGTTGGTCATGTCGCCGTGGTCGCGGATGATCTTGCGGACGTGCTCGGGCGGCATGTCCTCCTTCTGCGCGTCCACGAAGCCGAATTTCCTCTTCTCGGCGTAGCGCTTGGCCTGCAGCTGCTGCCACTTGCGGGCTGCGGGGCAGAGGGGCCGCGCGTGAGGCGGGCGCGGAGCGCGGCTGGGGGCGCGGGGGGGACCGGCCCTACGCACCCTTCTCCTGCAGCTTCTCCTCGGACATGTAGTCGGGCAGCGGCGCCAGCGGGGTGGGCACCGGGGCGCAGCCGCCGCGGAACGGGAACACGGCGGCCATGGCGACGCTCCTGCGGGCGCAGAGCGGGGAGGCGCTGCCCTTACGTTTCCGTTACGTTTCCGTTACGTTTCCGTTACCGTCCGGTTTCCCTCCCTTCCCCCCGCCCGCCCTCAGCCCTCACCGGCCTCCGCGTCTCTCCCCACCACAATGGCGGCCCAGGCCCGTCGCCCCCGCGCCTCGGGGACCCGGATGTGGGCGGGGCGCCGCGGAGAGGCGCGCCCAATCAGCTTCCGCGCTGTCTCACTGGCAGCTGCCGCAGCCCGTCAGAGCGCGGAGGAGCGGTGGGGAAGGCGGGGCAAGAGGAAGAGGAAAAGAAGCCGCGCGCGCAATGCACTTCCGATAGGGAGAGCGTCCCGCTCCGGTCCCGCCCTCCAGGCGTTTCCATTGGTGGACGGGGGAAGGGCGACCCGCAGTGATTGGACAAGCCCCAGTCCATCCAAATACGTCACGGGCCGTGCCTGTCGGGGGGGGCGTGGGCTGCTCCGTGGGGCCCCGCGGCCGGGGGGTCCCCGTGGGGGGCTCGGGGACCCCCCGTGTCGCCCTGTGGGGCGGGGGGACCCTCCGTGGGGCCCGGGGAGGCCCAGGGGGGTCTCGCAGGACCACGGGGGCTCAACACAGGTTGGAGCCAATGCCCTGGGGGTCTTTTCCAGCCCTAACGATTCTGGTGCCCGTGGGCTCCTTTCCCCCCTTCCCCTCGAGACGTTCCGTTTCCAACCGTTTATTAAAGGCTGCTGCCAGCGCGAGTGCTGCCCCGCCAGGGCGTCGCGGGGCTCTTCATTCCCACAAATGCCCCCCAGTTCCCCCCCATTCCCCCAGCCCGGCCCATCTGCCACCCCCCGCTCCGTGGGGGTGACCCCGCGTGCCCCCTTTTCCCTAGGGAAGCGGCGACGCTGGAAACGCGCGCAGCTGCGAGCAGGAGCCGGCGGCTGCTCCCCGAGCCCGGGCACGCTCCGTCCCCAGCCGGGCCCGCCGCGCGCTGGCACCGGCCTCTCCCTCCATCACCCGCCGCGCCGCCCCGGGCACCGGTACCGCCCCGGGCAGCGGTACCGCCCCGAGCAGCGGTACCGCCCCGGGCA
>VZSG01001570.1:0-11924 GCA_013398315.1 Nothoprocta pentlandii | reverse complement strand
GCACCGGCACCAGCCTGGCCACCAGCACCGCCCCAGGCATCCCCCGGTACCAGGCGGCGACACCAGGCAGCGACACCAGGCAGCAGCATCACCCCAAATGCTGCCGGTACCCACGGGAGAAGCCTGGGAGGCTCCAGGGAGGCCACCCATGCTGGGGACACTTGGTCCTGCTTTGTGAGTCACTTAAACCTGCCCACGGTGCTGCCCACGCGAGCTCACCTCCCTCAGCGCATCCCTCGGCCCTGGCAGCTGCTCCTTTCCCTTCCCTCCATCTTAATCAAGGGAGCTAATTACAAGGTGAGAGTGTTTTGCTGTTAATTACCCCATTAAGTGCTTTGGTTTCAGCAAAGCTCAGCCCCATAAACACGAGAGCCCGCGTAGGTGCGGGGCCAGGCGGCATCCCGGCGGTTGCTTCCCCCCCGGCACAGCAGCGCTGTGAAAACCGCGGCGCCAGAAAGTGCCGAGCGGGCTGCGGGACACACGGACAGGACACGGAGAGGGAGAAATGGGGAGCAGGGGGGCTGGTGTCATCCTGCCCTTGCCCTCCGCACAGCAGACACGAGCACAGGGCTGAGAGCTCCCGCCTGGACAAAGGGGCATCTCCGTGTCCTGCTCGTGTCCCTCCTAAACCTAAACCTAACCCTAACCCTAAACCTAACCCTAACCCAGCTGAACCACCCACCCTGAGAGGAAACTCCAGGACCCCGGATAGCCCTGCAAGGGTACCACAGCTTCTCGTGCTCCCTCCTCTCATCGTGCTCTCACATGGTTTATTTTTTATTATTATTTTTTCTCTGTTTCCCATGATTTGATGATTCTCCCAGTGCTCTCTGACGGATGCTGCCCGGTGCCCGTGTCCGTGTCCGCTTTGCAGACAGCATGAGTCATCGTGCACGCACCCATTGGTGGCAGCGCCAGCCTCTCCTTGCAGGGATTAATTTGGGATAAAATCCTCTGGAAAGGAGTGTCTGGAGCTGGAAATCGCAGGTGCTGCCCTGGCAGGGTGATAGACACAGCAACATCAGCAAGTGATAGACGGGGGAAGAGACAGGGATGCAGATTTCCTGGGGAGCGGAATCAGATCCTGGCAAGGCAGGGGGAGATATTCCCAACAGACAGCAAAGCTGCTCATGCTTTGGAAACATGCTTAAAAGCTGGGAAATACGGTGCAATTTTGCAGTGGTCAGGGGCAGGGAGACACTGGTTGGAGCAATGAGTGGACCCGACTGCTTGGAGGATTATAAATAATCCAGTGTATCGGGATCGAAGGATCCCATGGGCTAATCTGATAGCGAGGAGGCCGGGGAGGCCGGGGAGGCCAGTGCCGCTTCTCCTCGCAGCCAGGGTGTCCCGTGGCTTCTCCACAGCGCCGATAGTCCTCTGTTACCAAAGCAGGATTATCCTAAATCCCTCCTCCCATTTCCTCCCGTGGCCAGACCGGGGCTGGGGACAGGGATTTCTTACCTGCTCCTTTAGGGATTTAAGCTGGGATGGAGCCTGCGGCTCAGGGGCTTCGAGCCCCTAAAAGTTCTGCTCCCGGCGGGTCTGTTTGGCCCCTTTGGGAATGCGTGGCGTGGGGCAGCCCTGTCCTTGCAATCTCATTTTCCCGCTTTCCCTGCCCTCCTCCGCAGCGCGGGATGAGCCAGGGATGTTCCCAGGGCCACAGGCTCCCAAGTCCATGTTGGTCCATGCGCTAACATGTCCTTTGCTGCCAGGCCAGGCCAAAATCCCGGGCCATTCAGGGATGGGCCTTGGCCCTTGAGGCCCACGGGAGACCTGGAGGAGCCGGGATGAGGAGCTGGGATGAGGAGCTGGGATGAGGAACCGGGATAAGGAGCTGGGATGAGGAGCTCTCCGGCACCGCTGCCACAAGAGGTCCCTGCTCCCTCGCTGGAGAGCCGGGCAGACCAGGGCCCTGCTCCGAAAAGGATCCCACATTTGTACCTTATTTGGAGAGATTCCCCCTTTTCCCCCCCGTTTCCAGAGGTGTTCCAGCAGTCTCCAAAGCCCACTGCAGGGAGGCAGCTGAGCCCCATGGAGCCCCGGCTCCTTCCAGACATCCAGCAAGGACGTCCCTAGGTGCATCCCATAACGCCGGGGGAAACAGAGCTGATCCCAAAGTGGATCCAGCGACAACCAGGGTGCAAATCGAGGACGTGGCTGTTTTTTAAATCCCCAGACACCGTCTCTTCCTTATCTCCCCGTTGGGGTTTCTCTGCAGCAGGTTGTGCCACATCTGGCACCGATGATGCTTTGCCCACGGGGCAGACGCGGCAGTTTAGGGATAATCCCAGTCTCTCCCAGACAAACTGGGCCCTCTCCCAGAGGCTCCCCGTGTTCACGGACGGGGTTTCGGTGCTTGTGGGGCGCTCCGGGGTGGGATGGGCTCTCACAGTCCCGCTGCCCCTTTCACCAACAGTCATAGGAAAACAGATGATTCAGGGGAATTTACCTCCCTTTGCACCTTCCAAAGCCACCCCGGCCGCCCCGTAAGCCGCAGTGCAAAAGTCACTGCCGCCTGGCACCGAAGCAAGTGCCACCCGGCTGGTCCCCGCGCCGTCCCCAGCCTTTGCACCCGCCGCTTGGCAGGAGCGCTGCAGCTCTCGCCCGGGAGCGTTTTCCAGCAAACAGCACTTTTTGCCTTTTTTTTTTTTTCCCCCTCCTGACACATTGTGCTGAGTCAGAGGAAGCCTCGGGAGCGCGGCCGCGTCTCCACGTGGGAACTCGCTGCCGCGGGATAATTACGGAGCCTCAACAGAGCCGCTCGGCGGCCAAATTCCCTCACGCTCGGGCTGCCGGCCAGGAGGCAGAGCCCCAAAGCTGCTCGTTGGCACCGAGAGGGAGAAAAACCCTTCGCCCCTGCGGCCCTGGCACCGGCCCCGTGCTGCCCGTGAGGACGGGCCGGCGCCGCTGGGCACCCACGTGCGCGGCCCCCGCTCGCGGCCACCCGGGTCCTGCGCCCACCGCGGGATGAGGCTGCAGGAGCTTCGCTTGCCGGTGTCCCCGCGTGGTGCACTTCCAACCGGGATGCACTCCGGAAAGATGTTCCCTGCAAGGGAGATGGGGGAAACATGCTGAGAAACTCTTCTCCCCTAAATTTTGAGGCATATTTTAATTTTTTTTTTCTTCCAGATGCTGGCTGAGAAAGAGAGACAAAAACCAGAGTAGACACAAACAGCGTAGGCGTTGCTCCCGTTTCTGCAACTCCCACTCAGCTGCAAAAATAGCGCCGTGGCCGAGGGGAAGGAGCGCGCTGCTTGGCGCAAGGCTGAGCAAACAGCGCGGGGACCGGGGGCCGGCCCTCTGCTCGCCCCGTCCGTGTGCTCCGAAGCTGAGTTTGCACAGAAATCACTTGCAGAGGGGCCGAGCGCTCGCGCCGGGTTAAAATCCACCAGAAAGAGAGAGACTGCGGGCCAAAAAAACAGAGCTAAATGATGCTAAGTGACATAGGGACGCATGGAGAGGAGGAACCGGCCCCCAGAGCGCTGCAGAGAGCCGGCGCTCGTGCACGGGGGGTAAAACCTGAGTGCTGGTTCTTCCCGGCCGCGTTGCGCCCGCGCGCTCGGCGTCGCCGCTCCCGAGCGTCGCCGGCGCTTTCGCAAGCGGCTCCCGCCGTGGGGCGAAGCCGCCGGAGCGACGACGTGGCCAGCGATCGCCGGGAGCAGATAAGCGCCGGCTCCTGCCCACGGCGCCCACCCGCGCGCGGCTCCTGCCCGGGCGTTGCCGCCTGCCCGGGAGCAGCCGCCCGCACAAAAGGGGCGGCCGGGCCCGTTCCCGCGGCAGGGACATGCGCACGGCGGCGGGAGCGGAGCCGGGAGCCGGCAGCGCTTTCCTGACGGATCATCCGGCACGAGCAGCTGCTCCCGGCAGCGCCAACCCCAAACTGCACCTTCTCCGCTCTTGTATTTACTTATTTTTCCCTCTGAAACAGAGAGGGAAGGAGGCTTTGCCCTCCGCAGTCCCTAAGGAGCTGCTTGCTAGGGTGCTAACGAGGAGGCTTTGCCCTTGTTTTCCAGCGGGAAGTCATCCCTCCGCGCGCCCCGGGCATGGACAGCGAGGACACGGTCACCGCCGAGGTGTGTGACGAGGACGACGTCAGGGACGGCGAGTGAGTGCCCGGCGCGGGGGGAGGCCGGGGGGGCATCCACCTTGAACAGCCGGTGTCCCCTGCCGCCACCTGCCCGTCCCCTGTCCCGCGGTGACCGCGCCACGTTATCCGGCCTTGTGTCCCCTGTCCCGCGGTGACCGCGCCACGTTATCCGGCCCCGCGTCCCGTCTCCCGCAGGCTGCGGGAGGTCATGGTGGCCGGTTACCCGGTGCTGCTCGTGAGGAGCCGGACCCAGTTCAGCGCCCTGGGGAGCCGGTGCCCCCACTACGGCGCCCCGCTCAGCAGAGGTAACGGCGGCCGTGGCCGGACCCCCCCAGCGCTCCCCCCGGCACTCCTGGCACCGCTCCTGCCACCGCTCCTGCTTCTAACCGCAGGGGTCTTGAGGGGCAACAGGCTGCGCTGCCCCTGGCACGGCTCCTGCTTCGACGTCCAGACGGGAGATATCGAGGAGTATCCAGCCCTGGACTGTCTTCCCCGCTTCCAGGTGCCGATCCCGGCTCCTGCCCCTGCTCCCCGGAGCTGCTCTCCATCACGCAGCCTCTTCCCGGCGGGTCTTGGCGTCCCGGGCCCCTCTCCCTCCAGGCTCCAGGCCGCGTGGCCGCTCGCTGTCGGCCAGACCCCTATCCCGGGGCTCCGCGCGGCCGGAGCTCGGAGCCGCTCCGGCCGAGCCGTTCGGGAGCTCCCGCCGCCACCCGCGGAGCGCGGCACCGCAACGCGCCCGCTCTCGTCCCTGCAGGTAACCGTGAAGCACGGCAAGGTGTTCGTTACAGCAAGAATAAAGGTAGGGAGCTGACCCGGCGGCGCCGAGCGCAGGCAGCACCCGGCGCCGGGAACCACGTGGGCATTTCCCACTCCCTTCCAGGACCTCAAAAGCAGCGTGAGGGTGAAGGAGAGCAGCAGGCGCTGCCTTCTCAACCTGGAGACGGTGCTGCTGCTTGGGGGAGGTCAGTGCCGTGCTCTGGGCTCTGCCCTCCCCATGGATGCCGGGGGCTGCCGGATTCTTCTCCGGGAAGGGTCTTCCTCCTCCTCCCGCATGGGTCGGGCCGAGCTGAGCGTCCCTCCCAGGTGTGGCCGCGCTGGTGTGCGCCGAAACGCTTCGCCAGGAGGGCTTCACGGGCAGGATCGTCATGGCCACGAGGGAGAAACACCTGCCCTACGACAAGTCCAAACTGAGCAAGGTTTGCGCGGGCGACGGGAAGGAGCTCGGCGGCTACGGCGCGAATCAGGGCCACGAGCCGCCGCCACGGCCAGTGCTGGCACGGCCGCCGGAGCCCTGGGATCTATTCCTGCAAGGAAAGCGGGTCTAACTCCCAGCTAACGTCTCACTGCTTCCTCCCGGCGAGTCTTTGATCAAAGCCCACCCTGAGCTGGGGTTTTATCCCCTCCAGCTGGTTCTCCCTGCTACAGCGGAGCTGAGGGGGCGACAAGGAGGTGATGGGGATGGGGATGGGCCAGTGTGAGTCACCAGGGCAGAATTCGCCTCTTACGCAAACGTGCCTGTAGACACTGCAAGAGCGTCGCTGGCAGCGGGGAGGGAGATTCCACTCTATGTTTCTGCTCCGTTTGCAGGAAATGAACTTGAAGCCTGAGGACATGTACCTGAGGACAGCTGAGTTCCTTGACGCTCGCTGCATAGAGCACTGGACACAGAGAGAGGTGTGAGCGCGCCTCGGAAGGTCTTGTCCTTGCTGCGCGGAGGGGATGCCCTCGCCTGCGGGCACAACGTTGCACAAGGCCATGGCAAGCAGGGCTCTGCTTCTGGGGCAGCGCCCCAAGGCCCGCGCTAGGGTCTGCGCGTGTGCTTTGGGTCTACCTGCACCTCGCAGGGACAGCTGTGTCCGTCACATGCAAAGAGGGCGAGCTCTGAAACCAGCCCTCTGTGCAGCCCTTGGAGGAACCCGGATTTAGCGCTGTGGTGCTTAGAGCTCCCCAAGGCTAATAGCTGTGGGAAGCGAGAGGCGGGACCCCAA
This sequence comes from Nothoprocta pentlandii, assembly GCA_013398315.1. Classification (NCBI taxonomy): domain Eukaryota; kingdom Metazoa; phylum Chordata; class Aves; order Tinamiformes; family Tinamidae; genus Nothoprocta; species Nothoprocta pentlandii. The sequence continues at coordinate 5,846 of VZSG01001570.1, read as the reverse complement.
GACTCCGTGTTTTATCTCGGTGTTCAGATCGAGGAGATTGTCACAGGGCGAGTAGAACGGCTTGTCCTGGCAGGAAAAGCGCTGGTGTCAGCCAGAGCTGCCGGTCTGATCCTTCCCTCCCGCAGGCCGTGTCGGTGGACTTCCAGCGGCGGAGGGTCCGCTTCCAGGACGGCTCCTCGCAGCACTACGAGCACCTGCTCATCGCCACGGGCAGCCAGTGAGTGCACAGCACGTCCCACGCACGGCGCCGGGCCGGATAAGGCGGCTCTGCAGCGGGGTGGCTGCTCCTCAGCAGCAGCGGCCTCTCCGGAGCTGCACGAGAGCGAGGGAAACGGGCGCCGGGATGCAAGGAGAGGGTGGGAGGAGACGGCCAAGGGATTGCATGTGCTTACAGGGCCTCCCTTCCTCCCTGCTTCATTTACGATCCTGACACGTCTGGATTTCCTCTCTCTGCAGTCCCATCCCTCTGGAGGTGCCAGGTGCAGATCTGCAGAACATATGTCTTCTCCAAACGCCAGAAGACTCTCGGAAGATCTTAGAGCTATCAGCCGGCAGGAATCTGGTGATCATAGGAGCCTCATTCATAGGTACCGGGCTGGGGTGGAGATCAAGTTGTTAATGACAGCCTTGACACTTCTGCTGTGCATGCGGATTAACGAGGGGCCCTCGGGGAAGGGATGTTCATTTGTTACCTGTCTTGGTTCCTCCCTGGAGTCCTGTAAATACTGGGGTGTTTCCCAGGGTGCAGCAGCTCTTTCTTCTGATAGGCAGAGACTTTGAGAACCATGAAGAGTTTGGGGGGTGGATTAGGGGGAAATGTGAACAGGTTTTTATGAAAAAGGGGCTTGTGAAAAGTTACGGTCCTTAGGAGGAGCTGGACTCCCCAGAAACACTGGAAAGGGGAGGAGTAAAGCAGGATGAGGGGGCTGTTTTGCACCCAGTCAGGAGCTTTTCTTTGCAGTTCCTAATATCTGGGTCAACAGTGCATGAGAACAGAGAACTGGGGAGGGGAGGCTAAATATATCAGCCCAGAAACGCGTCGAAGAGCAGTTAAGTGCTGGCAACACATCAGAGTCGTTCCCTTCATCTGGAAGGGGAACAGATTTCCAAGGAGGAGGGCGCAGGCTCCTACTTGCAGCAGACTTACCTTGGGCACGTCCTCTCCTTGCAGGGATGGAGGTCGCTGCCTTCCTCTCAGACAAGGCTGCGGCCGTCTCCGTGGTGGAGAAGAAGGAGTTCCCTTTCCAGAACGTGCTGGGTCCCCAGGTTGGAGGTGTTGCCATGAAGGTTAGGAAATCTGGGGTTCATTTCTAGGACGGAGACCCCCCTCACCAACCAAAGAGCCGGCAAAGCTCCCTGCCCGGCTTTGGACCGGGCGCTGCTCTTCTTAACCAGCCTGGGCTCTCCTAGGAAGCGCTCACGGCAGCTCCTGCTCCCCTTGCAGATGCTGCAAGATGCAGGGGTGACGTTCCACATGAAGGCAGAAGTCTCCGAGCTGAAGGGAAAAGATGGGAAGGTCGGTGACACCCTGTGATTCCTGATGCAAGAATTTTAGGGAGGAAAAAAAAAAAAAAAAAAAAAAAAAAAAAAAAAAAAAAAAAAAAAAAAAAAAAAAAAAAAAAAGCCAAGCCCCCAAGCCACAGCCTATGCCTGGTCTCTCTGCTTGCATGTCCAGACCCTCACAGCACGTAGCTCTGCGCTCAAAGGGCACCAGCCTGCGTTTCTATGTTTAAAGCCAAGGGCTGACCTGAGGGGAGCAAAGAACCAGGCAGCTGGGAGGCTGTGGGAATTAGGGCAGAGTTTTCAGCCCTTTGTTAATAAATGCCGTGTCTTTCCTAGGTCACAGAGGCTGTTCTGGACAGCGGAACAAGAATACCTGCAGATGTGGTGGTGGTTGGAATAGGTGAGAGCCTCCAGCGGGGAGAAAGGGGCAGCTTGAGGGGAAAGCAACCAGCACTCCAGAGCGCTCCAGCGCGTTCCCAGGGCACATCATTCCCTGCAGTCTGTTTCCCACGGCGTTACCCAGCCCTTCCTCCTGGCCCCAAACGCCTGAGAAGGTCACAGCCCGCGTGCAGCCTCTCGCGGGAGGGCAGCAGCTCCCTGCACGTGGCTTTGGGCGCCTCGCTGCGCTCAGCAGCTCTCGGGGCTCGCCTTGCTGCCCGACCCGGATTTATGGCCTCCGGATGAGCCGGACCGAGCGCTGCTCCCCGCCGCCGGCCGCACCGGGCAGACCCCAAGGGCTCCGGGGCGGCGCGTCCCGCCGGCCTCCGCAGCGCTTGGCCGCACGCGGCCCCGCTCCCTTCCCCGCAGGGGTGTCCCCCAGCTCGGCCTTCCTGAAGGGCACCTCCATCGCCAGGGACAGCAGCGGGGCCGTCCTGGTGGACCTGGTAAGCGCCAAGGGGGGGTTAACGGCTCCCGCTCCCGCCCGGCGGCACTCAGCGCCTTCTCGGCCCCTCAGCGCATGCGAACCAGCGTGCCCAACGTCTACGCCGCGGGCGACGTGGCTGCCTTCCCCGTCGCTCTGCTCCGCGGGCAGCACTCCAACATCCAGCACCAGCAAGTGGCCGAGGCGCACGGTGAGCGGCCGCGGGGCCCCCACGGGAAGGGGCGGCCAGGGAGGACACGGGCGTCCCGTCCACTCGCTGCCCACGCCGGGACACAGGCATCCCGCCCGCTCGTGACCCATGCCGGGCAGCCCACGGAGCCCCCGAGGCGCAGGAGCCAGCGATGTCCTTGCGGATAAACCGCTCGGAAAAGCGGGAGTGCTGCGCGGAGCCAGCCCACGTGGGGAAGGAGGAGGGGAGAGACCTGGGAACCGTCCAGCCCAACCGGCAGTGAATCCAGATCCGGGCACACGGCGGCTCTTAGCTTGAGTGATTCGGGGCAGTGGGAAGCAGGGGTGGGGTGGGGACAGGCAGGCTGAGCTTTGGGGAGCCACAAGAGAGGTATTTCCTCTGCTGGGCCCTCACAGGTCACGTCGCCGCCTTCAACATGCTGAAGGAACCGAAGGAACTGCGCACGGTGCCCTTCTTCTGGACCACGATGCTCGGGAAGAGCATCCGCTACGCAGGTAGGCGGGAGCAGAGGCAGGGCAGCTCGGCACCGGGTCTGCAAGCACCAGCCCTGCCCAGGCTCTGCGCAGATGTGGTTGCAGAGGAGCAGCTCATGCTGTGAGCTCCGTTTTGGAGACCTGGCCCCACAAGACGCACAGAGCCCTTGTCCTTTGCTGGTCTCTAGGGGCTTAGAAATCACACAGGAGCAAGAACTTCCCTCTGCGGTGCGAGGAAAGGCCCTGGGTGCTCACAGCCCTGCACCTCCCGGTGTGGCTCACCTGGGCCCTCCAGACCCCCTCCTGGTCCTTGTCCCAGCCCTCCCCCAGCCAGAGCCACGTCCGTGTCCCCAGCCCGTGCCGGCGGCAGCTCCGCGCTGCGGCTCCCGGAGCAGCCCGCGCTCTCTCGCAGGCTGCGGGAAGGGCTACACAGAGACCGTGGTGAAGGGCAGCCTGGAGCACCGGAGGTTCCTGGTCTTCTACATCAAGTGGGTGGCTCTGCGGCCGGCGCGCACCGCGCTGGGAACGGGGCCGGCGCTGCCCGCGGAGCCTTCAGGCTGGGGACTCGGCTCCACGGGGCTGAAATGGCCTCACGGAGGGAAAACGCAGCAGGGCAGGGGGGGAAGGAGGAAAACGGGATGGGGCTAAGGTTGGCCAGCCAGGCCGGGAGCTGGGACACGCGTGGGGCTGCTCCCCGACCACCGCCAACCTGCTGCAAGTGCCCGCGCGTGCCCCAGTACCGGCACGGGGCATTTGCTCCCGGGAGATGCACGTTCCTGCGCTTCCCCTTCCAGAGACGGCTACGTGGTGGCGGCCGCCAGCCTCAACTGCGACCCCATGGTGCCCCTCATCGCTGAAGTTTTATGCTCAGGGAAACAGATCTCTAAAGAAGAAGCGGAGTAAGCGACACCCGGGCCGCTCTGCTCCGCATCCCCCGCGCAGGCGGAGACGTTCCTGCAGCTCCCCAACGCCCCTCTGCTTTCCAGGGCCTGTGACATCAACAGCATCCCCTGGCTGGCACCTACCTGAGCTCCGGGCACACGCGGCCGGGAAGGGCGCGGAGCAGCCCGTGTCGCACCCAACGTCCTCCCATCCCGGCACAGGAGAAATAAAGGCACAACCGAAGCCGATCCCCGTTCCTGCCTTTTCCTTGTGCCCCTCCGTGCGCTGCCCGAGCAGGCGCCGGCCGCTCCGCACGGACTCGCCCCGCGGCAGCTGCTGTACAGGAGATCCGGATCCCTGGCTCCGGATCAAGGCGGGGGCGTTTTGCCATGATCCTTCCCAAGAGCGATCGATCCGAGCGGGCTCCGTGACTCTGCTCAGTGCGTGACGATGACTGAAAACGCTCAGCACACCTGGCCGCCATCAACGTGCCCAAGGGAGCAGCCCGGGACCCCCGCGGGCGGCAGGGTTCGGAGGAAGGGATGGGAGGTGCTCCCTCCAAAACCAGGGGCAGTTATGGGCACAAGGCCGCTCGCCGCACGGTGCCCTGTGCCAAAACACGGCAGCAATCCCGCCCCGGGCATCTGGAACCTGGACTGGGAACCCAGCTGAGACCTTGCAGGCTCAGTGCAGCGCAGGAGCCTCCCTCCCATCCAGGACGGGCAGGGATGGGGCTGGCAAGCCGGGCTGAACAGCAGCATCCAGATGCTGCTTCCCATCCACCAGGGCAGCCCAGGAGCTGGGGGCACAGCCTCGTCCTGCTCCACCTGGGCATTCCGGAGCCTCCGGTTGCACAGAGGCTCCCAGGAAACCTCCCTGGGAGGGGAAACACCGGGGCTGGGATGTGCTCCCGTGCCCAGGGCCGCAGGGAGCTTTGCTGCATCATTCCCAGCCACTGGCGGGGACTGGGCGAGGACGCAGCAAGGCGCCGCGGCGGTGCCCAGCCCGGCCCGCTCCATGCACGGCCGGGGCGCCCGGCACTGCCGGTTCCCGGCGCCGACGGGTGGCGGTTCCTGGAAGAGCCGTCCGGGGCAGTGCGTGACAGGGCCCTGAGTCAGCCCCGGCGCCGGCTCCACCACGCCCAGCCCGGCCCGCAGCGCCGCTTCCGCGGCCGGCCCCTTCCTGCCCCCCGGCTCCGTCCCCACTCACCCGGGAAGGGGCGCTCGGCACCGTGGTTCCCTCCCAACCACCCGGCGCCTCCTCCTGCGCGCGGCTCCGCGCGGCGCCCGCTAGCGAACATCCTAACCGGTGCCATGCAGAGCAGAGCAACCTTTAATGTCCCTCCAGTTCGTCATGTCACCCCGTGGGGGTGGCCCCGCTGCCCACTTCGCAGCCCGGGGCTTTCGGGGCATCCCAGGGCCAAAGCTCCAGGTTCTTCATCCCAGGAGGGCCCATCCTCATCCCGCAGAAGAGTCCGTCCATGAGGTGCCTCCGACTCGCTCGTGCACGGATCTCGGCGACGTCCGGCAGCCCGGGGACAAGAAGAGAGTGGCTACGTTCAACAGTTCTTCAACTGGCAGCTTTAGCTACTAGAGAAGGACATAAAGCTTGCCACTGAAGAACTGGTGCTGTTAGCCAGGAGCGCGGCCGCCGGGGCGCCAGCTGCGGAAGAAACACACATGTCAGAGCTGGGATCCAGCGCAGGACGGGCACGCGGAGGCGGCCGTGCCGGGAGCCAGCGCGGGACGGGCACACGGAGCGCCCCGGTGTGGGAGCTGCTGCTGCCGGTGCAGGGAGAGCGGCCGCGGGCCGGGGCACCGGGTGCCCCCAGGGCGGGCACAGGGGCTGGGCGTGAGTCAGCTCTGCCCCACGGCGGCTTCCCCCGCGCTCCCCTGCCCGGGGCGGCCGTGAGCCC
>VZSG01001569.1:19777-31340 GCA_013398315.1 Nothoprocta pentlandii | reverse complement strand
GTGGCTGAAAAAATACCTGCAGAAATCAATGGTGCAAATCCTGATACCATGCTCATCACCTGAAAAGACGACACAAATCTTTTCTTAAAAAGAGTATGAAAAAAGGTATACTATATAGACGGATGACAAGATTAACTACACAGTAAATAGAAAAATAGAATATCATGTACTCTCCACTTCAAAGCTGTTTGAACATCGTGCATTCATATCAATGCCTCTTCCAATGTAAGAGCTAGACAACAGCTCAGGATAAGATCCTAGTTTCAGAACAAGAGAAGGTGGCTTTTCATGCAACACAAGCCATGTAATTCTCTGGTCACAACGATCTATGACAAGAGTCTCCAATGACTCTTAAGACTATTGGAAAAGAAATCACATTAAAAAAAATGCAATGGAAGTTGTTACATATTGTGGCTAACCTACCACTGAATAATGGGACCTCAGGAAGCTCAAGTGACAAAACCACATTGAGTCATGGCACATTCTGCCTTTCTATAGATCTGTATCAGCAACCCTATCACTGAAAGTTATGGTTTCCCTTTCAAAACCACAAGGACAGAACAAGTTTGATTCCTATTTTCCTTCTCCTTTCCCCCATGTCAAGATCACATTCTAGGAGGACTTTGTAACCCAAGGAACGATAATACAATATGCAACTTTTAGTTTACTAAGTGACAAATGCTCAGTAGGCTGAGTATAAATGGCCAATGTTGAAATCTTGCATCATTTGCACTAAAATACATACCTCTTTCATCTTGGCAATCTCATCTAGAATTGCAGGATGGGGACTAAAAGGGAGAAAGATCATGCAGAACAATCTAGTATGATGCAAGCATCACTTGAAGTTGCAAAGACCAACTGTCCCAAGCAATCTCACTAGGTAGGACATGCTCCCAGAAACGTTATACAGGTGTCAGATAAAGTTTTATTCATATACCTAGAGCTAAGCTAACAGCAACATTTGTCTTTTTTTCTCCAGGTCAGACTGTGAGAGACTGGTGGATCTCTCAAATAAGCAACTGAACCTCTAGGTTGCATTAGGTTTCTTCAGTCAGTTCAAGGCATACCTTGGCTAAAAAGAAGTAGAAGCATTACATATGCCTAAGATGAGTGATGAAGAAGCTGTTAGTTGTTTGAAGAATGAAGGACAGGTTTTCCTGAAGTATATTTGCAAATCACAAGAACGAAGGTTAGGTTGGGCATGCAATTATTCATACAACTCAGATAAATAGATGCATCTCTCTATATATGTTAAATTACCATATATAACACAGACACCTGGTAAAGGTATCAGAGAATGATGATACATCATCAGGAATGTTTTTTTTCATAATACTAAAACTTATCTGATAATATATTTTTAACCTTTCCTGTTGTATTAAGTCATTGTTTTGAATATTTTTATACTTGATTACGTAAGATTAAGCTATTCCTCCTATGCCCAAGGTCAAGTTAGTTTTATACTCAACAGAAAGTTACAGCTATAAATACCAGAATGTAACAGTCCTATACTATATTTCTAGAAGAGTGTAAATGGTCTACTAACAAACGTATCAGAAAAAAAATGTTTTGTGAATAAAATAAAGAACAACCTTGATTGAAGCTTTTTTTTTTTTTTTTACCTGCAAGGATATTTGATCAATCTTCCTTTAAAGGACTTGTTGTGGATGATACCTGTTTACAAGTTTTACTCGCCCTCCCCCCTTTTCTTACTATTCAGTTTAAAACATTTGGTTATTTCAAGGCCTTCATTCTACTACATTCACATCAACTCCTTGCACTTTATTCCTTTCTTTTTGAATATTAAATTTATTGTATAAACTTGAGAGAAGTCTGAGGAAGATGTATGCAGATAGCATTTGTGCAACTTAGCAGCTTTTAAATTGACATGTAGTTTACTAATGTTAAAAATAAATGAATAAATAAAGAAAGCTTCTTCTAAAACTGAAAGAAAAGTAAAAACAGTTCCAGGAGAATCATGGAAAAAAACACCCATGACCACAAAATCCAAGAGGCCCACAAGTGCAGATGGCTATTGCAGTGAAACTTAGTATCACACAGAATTGGAAGGTCAGATATTGGAAGTGCAGGTATTCAGCAAGAACCATCCTATTACCACTGGTGCAGCAAGAAATATATAGTCACTGCTGATAAGACTTATGTTTGTTTGATATTTCCTGTTTGGACTGTTTCCTAAACAAAATTTCCAAAATTTGAGATAATCAAATGTCATATTTTGACTAGAGCATAAAAAAGCCACATATATATTAAAAAAAAACAACACACACACCACACACCAGCTTCTTTATAATCTTTTAAAATTTTTAAATGAACAAAGTATTCCTCTATACCCCCCTGCTTATCCTCAAATCATTTAAAAATGTATTACAACCTCCATTCTTCACAGTGTTTCAGCAGAACTTTTATATGCTTCTGAAACATAATTTTGTGCTACTTCTGACTTTCATCCAAAGTTAGACATTTTCATACAAATGATTTGTATATACTTCAAAATAGGAATATGATCAAATTCTGCACTTAAATTACCCACAAATATAACTAATAATAGACAAGTTCTAGACTCAAGCTTACAGAGCCCAAACAAGTTCTTCAAATTATTCTGCCACCAGCTGAGAGCTCTTATGACACTAAGCAGAGGAATGCCCAAGGCCTTCCAGGAATTGTTCTTCATTTGCCATGACTGAGACAGGAACTGTGGATGGTGGTCTTATGCAAGACTGCTACCATTCCACAGAATCTGATTTTAAGCCTCTCTCACATATGGCTCTCAGTTTAAATTTCTTAGCATCATCTACATTTTCCATGGGTAGATCTTATTACAGGCAGATTTCACTTGTTTATCTAAAACATATAAGGCTAATACATCTCTAACAGCTAGAAAGCTTTTTAAGCGTTTCAGCAATTTTTTTGTTCTCCAGAATGAAGCAGATGCTGCATCTAATTGCCAAAAAAAGTTGAATCAAATTCTATTATCAAGATACTTGCATTGCAGTTTTGCACATTTAAGTATGTATCAGAAATATGATGTTCTATAAATATAGCTAAAAATATTCCTGTTTGTCTTGCTGAAGAACTGATTTTTAATACAGAGAATTTCCACATCTTCTACACCACCCCCCAAAAACAGGTCATTTTGAAAAGTTCTTGTTCTTAGCACCTTACAGTTTTCATCTGTTTCTATAAAACAGAATATTATGTGTTGCCCATTCAGGAGTTGATGTGGAAAGGTAATCATACCACAGTACAGCATGAACAACCCTATTAACACTTCATTTTCTAACCAGAATTCTATTTCTAAATGTAAATGTAGTTTTCAGAAACTCATTAAACCATAGTATTAATAGATAGTAATAGATAAACAGTGTACAGAATTTAAAGGAGGAAAAAAATAGCACAAATAGGAAATAAGCATGAGTTGAATTTTTGCTAAGTTATACGACAAAGTGGTAGATATAGCTAAAGGCTATATACCCTGACCTGGCACCAAGCTAGTAGATTTGCACAGAATTCATTACATTCAAAGCCAAAGCTGCCAAACTGCTTCCAGCTCAGAAGTACCCTACTAGGGGTACTTAGGGGTACCTGTACTATGCAAACCTTCAGAATAAATGCTGAAACACTAACCTGTTACTGATTCTCTCTATAGCTGCAACAGATGTTGCTATTTTCTTTGAATTCAGAAACCTTGATAATATGATACAGTAAATTTTCAGGAAAGTTAACTTGGGAAGAGAGGAGCTTCCTTATTAAAAAGGCTACAGACTGAGACTGGATAAGAATTTTGTTACTTGCTAGAATCCTAAATCAGTTAAATTCATCAGCCACAGATAATACATTTCACTTAGTTTATATACATGCAAAAAATATTAAGTTTATGAAGCTTAAATAGCATGGTTGAATGGGAGAAATAAGTCAAAGTCACTCCATGTGTTCAAGCTGCAAGAACTGGACAACTCCCAAAGTACTGAAAGGTATAACAATTTTAAGTCTGGTAGCAAGTTTATGCTGTTTTTTTGTTTGTTTTTAGTAGTTAGTAACTGCAATATGTTCATTTGTTATTACCTAGAAAATCAGAGGAGGTCTAATCAAATACACTACCAAGAGGAAAAAAGTTAATCTGAAACTTTAAAAAAAAAAAGTTAATTAAAATTAAACAATTAAAAAAGTTAATTAAAAAAAGTTAATCTGAAATCTCTATCACCAAATTCCCTCTACCATTCCTCTAAAGAGAATGAGGATTAATTCATATTAACTGTGTCATAGATGAAGCGAGCCAATTTCTCATCTACATTTTATTAAAGTAAGCTGGATACAAAGGGTGACAGCACTGGGGCGGCCTGGAGGTAATCATTCTCAGACCCCCGCTCAAGTCCCCAAAGTCTCAGTATTTATATTGAGTCCAAGTCCCGCCTTTGGTGTTTTTTTCGAAGGTTCCGTTGAGTCTGCGCTGTGTGTTGTTGATGTTGCTCAGTCGGAATGTGCTTGTGCGGGCTGTTGCTAGGTGGTCGTTATCTGCCTTCTGATGGTTGTTTTGGAGGAAGGCAGATAGTCTTCCTCAGTGCCCTCTGTTTCATTCCATTATATGCAAAATAGTTGGCTATCTCTTGGTCCCTATCTAGGTACATAATCTCTTGGTCTCGCAAGCTTGTTCCTATGCAAGCAAAGCCTATTCATGGTTGGTTAACATCTCGTGGATCATTAACAGGATGTGGTTACTTTAACAAAATCCTTTGATAGCCTTAGTGAACAAACATGTTTATTACAACTGGATAAGCAACAGACTGATCACCTCAGTCTCGGGGAAACACACACACAAAAAATAGCCTGTTTTCATCTATGTTGTGAGGCTTTATATACACAATCTATCTAACTCTATGCACAATGTACAAAACAGTAATTGGCCACTCCCACTGAATGCTAACTCATAATCAGGCTAAAGAACAAAAGCTAGTTAACTCTGTTGGGAGAGGACCTGAAAAGCAACAGCAATTTATTGTTTCAGTTAGTAATAATTTTTATGATGAATGGATGCCCGCGGCTCTGATAGTGCCAGGCGAGAAGGAGCGGCCAGACCGGGCAAGCTACCCACGGCTACACAAGCAAGCGAGCGAGCGCCTGCCTGCCTACTTGCCCGCCTTTCAGCCGCTCCGCCTGATCCCGGCTCTGCAGAGGCGCTTAGCCTAACGCAACTTCACTTCTTCTCGTTCGGGAGGAGGCGAGATGTGGGGGACCGGCGAGACCGCGAGCGCCGCCCACTCCCGAGGCTCCGCCGGCCAGCGGCTGCTGCGGTAGCAGCTGAAGCAGCAGCCCGGTCTACCAGCGCTGTTCGCTCCAAACTATGGCTGCCGGCGTATCTGCGTCGTGGTGAGCAGAGGAGCAGGGGAAATTTTGGGGGGACCGCGATGCTCGCAGCAGAGCTGCCAGTCCGCTGGCCGCGGCGCACCTCTCGCGAGAGGAGCAGCGGAGCTGGGTGGGCTGCTCGGGGCCGCCGGCCGCCCCCTGGGAGGTGTTGCTATAGCAGGCGCGGCCCTCTCTAGCTGATAGCCCCGCGGGGCGCCCCAGCCACAAGGGGGGCGCCGGCGACACGATCTTCCCACGCTGTGCAGAAACTGCCAGTGCCGCTTGCTCCTGGTTTTCGGGCACCTGACCCTTGATATGCCCCACCTGGCTGCTCGTAGAACTGTCCTGATGTGGAAGAGTCTACATGGCTCAGATGAATGAGTGCAATGAGGGGGTGTGCCTGTGGGTAAGCAGTACATGCTGGCAGACACATAGCAACGTTTGGACAAGAATATCTTGAAGGAGAGATGAACGAGGACAGCAAAAGTGGCTGGATATTGGTAGGGTGCTGTTTTCACCCTTCTTACCTCCCCCCATCTCTTCCAGGTGCATCCTAAAATTCTCCTTGTACTGCTGATTTAATGTAACAAGTCTCTTTCGTGTGTCCTATATGGCAAGTCTTATTTCCCTTTTACTCTTAAAAAGTATTCTTTCCCCAACAGTCTAGATGGACAGTTATTTAGATCAAAAAATGTGATAGTTCCACCTCTTTCCCCTCACTCAGTGGAGGATGGATGCCTGGAGAACTCATTAAAGTATGGGTAGTTACCACTGAGACTGTGGAAGAGGAAGCTGAGAGGTAGATAAAATCCTTCTGCTCCCATAGTAAAAATTAGAAAGGGATAGGCCAACAAAAACTTTCAACCCTCATTTTTATCCTATTTTGCTAATATAATAGCCTTTCTGGACTGACAATTCTGATCAATGTGACAGATTTGCTGAGAAAGGGTTAACTATTAGCCTAAGTACTTCAGTACTGTTCTGTTGGGGCCTGCTCCAAGGACGGCCATACAGTGCCTATTAGCAGGCAGGATGCCTTGTTAGTAGATAACCAACTTCAAGGCCGACAGTGTACTTGTTCCATCAGCGGATCAAAAACAAAGGCAGCTGTCCGGCTGCTGCGTGACCATGAAGCTGATTGGAGAGTAGCTGTTGCACACTTGTTTTTAGGCATAAAAGGTATTGTATCTGGAACCTTATAGGTAAACTTATAAGGGATTGGATGCCAGCCCCGGAGACAGTGGCGAGACAGAGGCGAGAGGAGAGTGTGTAAAATCATGATTGGTCGGGGGTGCGGCTTACAGCTTACTGTATAAAAGTGTGATGGAATCTTCAATAAACGGAGCATTGACTTAATCTCTATGAGACTACGTCTTTGGAAATGGAGCATTGACTTAATCTCTATGAGACTGCGTCTTTGAATCTGGAAGCTCCCTCGCATCACTGTTCTGGCTGAGACACTGGGACATATTTACACTTGAAGGTAAAAGCTGACAGAATACTGGGGGAGTTAGGCAATGGTTACCAAAATTTATACTCGATCTGTTTGCTAGATATTATCAAGCTGACATTCACCTAACTTAGTCCTGACATAGTTAGTCCTGATGGCATCTGTTTGTTTCAAAAGCATTTTGGTTGGTTGGTACTTCTTGGCTGTTTCCATGCCACAAAATTTGGCCAAAAGTTTGAGAACCTCTACTTAAATTTTGTTCCATCTAAGCAAGTACAAGAAGGGTGCCACTGAAAATGTTTCTGAAACAGTTTTGAGTAGTATATGTATAAAATTGATTTAGCTAACCGTTTTTCCCATATTAATTCATATACAACTCATTGACAAATGAGTACCTACATTTCCAAAGTATATTAATTGAACCATTTTTCTTATGTGATTTTTTTTTAATGTTCGCCATCTTTGTGTAGAAAGTTTTGAGTGCCAACATCTGTTTTCTAGCTCACCCCATCTCTATATGTTTTCTTTAAATTCACAACGATTTTGGTGATATAATCCAACAGAAAAGGACTGGAGTTTTAAAACAACAAAGTTAGTTGTTACCCATCTATTGTAAGTTAGTTACCCATCTATTGTAATATGAGATAATGATAAATCCTGGCATAGAAGAAAGTGAAGGCTTGGGGATGCTACTATAGTTCTCAGAAAAGAAATGGAAAATGGAGATCCAAATAATACGAAAAAGATGGATGAGGAAGATATGGGCCCCACAGAACCCAAAGCATGGAGGAGAACAGAAGAGCTGTACTGGGTCACACTAAGGTCTATTTAGTCCAATATCCAGTCTGTGGCAGAATCCAGAAAGAAAGAGTGCCAACGGAAGACCATAAGAACAAGGTAAGCATATATATGATAGGCCCGCTAAGTATTTTCCCAGCCTCTCAGCCTTTGCAGTCAAGTGACAAAGCAAGCCAGAGGTGTCGAAAGCCTTGCTGAAGTCAAGGTAGACAACATCCACGGCTCTCCCCTCGTCCAGCCGGCCAGTCATCCCATCATAGAAGGCTAATAGGTTCATCAGTCATGACTTCCCTTTGGTAAATCCATGCTGACTACTCCTGATCACCTCCTTCTTCATATGCCTAGAGATGCTCTCTAGGAAGAGCTGCTCCATAACCTTTCCAGGGACGGAGGTGAGGCTGACTGGCCTGTAATGGCCCGGCTCCTCCCTCTTGCCCTTTTTGAAGACTGGAGTGACGTTGGCTCTCTTCCAGTCCTCCGGCACCTCCCCTGCTCTCCAAGACCTCTCAAAGATGATGGAGAGAGGCTGAGCAATAACCTCGGCCACTTCCCTCAGCACTCTTGGGTGCATCCCATCTGGGCCCATAGATTTGTGGGTGAACAGTTTGCCTAAGCGATCCCTAACCCAATCCTCCTCGACCAGTGGAAGGTCTTCCTCTCGTCCATCTATCTCTCTTTTACCTGAGCTCTGCAGTTCATGGGGAGTAGCCTTAGCAGTAAAGACAGAGGCAAAGAAAGCATTTAGTAACTCTGCCTTCTCGGCATCCTCTATCACAAAGGCCCCCTCCCCATTCAGCAGCGGGCTTACATTTCTATTACTAGGAAGAATTACTATTCTTCCTCTTGCTGCTGACGTATTTATAGAAGACCTTCCTGTTGTCCCTGACATCCCTCGCTAACTCTAATTCTTTCTGTCTTTCTGTCTCTCTTTGTCTGTCTGTCTTTGTCTTTCTCTCATTTGCCTCTTCTCCAAGCAGAAGAATCCTAGTTAAGTCATTTCTCCTGTGGTCATTTTTCCATATCTCTAATCATGCTTGTTCATGCTCTTTGATTCTACTACATCCTTTTTGAAATGGGGCACAGTATTCAACATGAGTGCACTGTGGATTTATATGACATTATGATGATCTCCATTTTGTCCTCTGTTGCCTTTTTTCTACTGTGGAGTGTTGACCTGACATTTTCATAGAACTAGAATAATCCCAAGATCCCTTTCCTTGGTAATAATGATCAACTCAGAGACCATTATTTTGTGAGTGAAGTTCAGATTGCTTTTCTGTGAATCACTTTTCCTTAATCTACATTACATTTCATCTGTGAGCGGAAAAGAAGGACCTTTGTCTTTACAAATATGTGAAATACTCCACATTCTTTGGTGAACAGGACTAGGGAGTGCAGGCAGGGAGGTCGGGCTATATGTATGTAATTGGGTGCAGTTGACTTTGTGGCAGAGGGGAGGGGAGGGGGGGAGAGAGATTCGTATCAACAAATGACCCCAGAATGAACCTTAGTAGAGTAGGCGCAAGCGTAATGATTAAAAAATATTAACTTTCACACCCAGGGGAGGCATAAAGTCACTTTAATTAGACATGTGATGTATGACCAGGGAGGGGGAACATATCAAGGAGCAACATACGTTAGGCGGGCCAGGAAGTCTGTAAATTGTGAGTACCTTGACCAGTGGGGAAAAGGAGAGGGCATACCTCGGTTGGGAAATGAGGGTAAAAGGAGGCTGTGCCCTCCTGTAATTGGAGAGACCCCACAGGGGTATGCCCTGGTGGACTCTCCCTTTATTTGAATAAAGTTTTAGGACTCCTCTGTCTCCTTTGTGGACATTTGGTTCTTGAGAGCGAGATTTTCCATGCAACCTGCCATTTTATTACCTATTCAGCCCACCTTATAAGGTCCTACTGCAAATCTCCATAGTCAGTGTTCAGTCTAACTACCTTAGATAACTTAATGTCGTCATCAGCCTTTATCAGTACCTGTCCCCTTTTCTGGTCATCTGTGAGTAGACTAAACATCAGTGGTTTCAGAATTCCCATGGGACACCCCTGTTGATCTCCCTTCATTGTGTGAAATGACTGCTTAGTCCTGTTCTCTTTCCTGTTTTCACATCATTTATTAATCAAAGCAAGGACCTTCCCTCTTATTTCATGGTTGATTAGTTTCCTTAAAAGCTTTTGGCAAAAGATCAAATGTATTTTGAAAAACCTTGTAAATAATTTCAGACAGTTTAAGTATATGCTTATGAATGCCTTTAAAAAACTCGTGTGCTCCCAATACAGAAAAGCTGTGCTGACACCCCCAAAAATCTTATTTATCCTTGTGGCTACCAAGTCTTTGCTTTATCATATTTTTTGCTAATTTGTCCAGTACAGACACCAGACTAATCCCCCTGTAGATCCCCAGATTTCCCCTCATATCATTAAAAATTGATGTCATATTTATGAGTTCAGACACAAAGATGGTTTTAAGACGTTGCATGTCAGAGTTAGTAATTTAGCTGTTTAACCTTCCTGATACAGACTTATCTTCTCTGAGAGCTCTTTTTATACCCTTATCAACTCTTTGCCTTACAGTCTCTGACAGGCTTGTTGCTTCTTTCAACAAAGAACCACAGGCCACCTGACCAGGAGGAAGAGGTTGACTAGGCCTTCTACAGGCACCTGGAAGTTGCCTCACGGTCACAGGCCCTGGTTCTCATGGGAGACTTCAACTACCCTGATATCAGCTGGAAAGACAGCACAGCGAGGCACAAACAGTCCTGGAGGTTTGTGCAGTGCGTTGACAATAACTTTTTGACACAGGTTGTGGAGGAGCCAACGAGGAGAGGTGAGCTACTGGACCTCGTACTGACAAACAGAGAGGGCCTTGTTGGAGATGTGAAGGTGGGGGTAGCCTTGGCTGTAGCGATCATGAGCAGGTGGAGTTCAGAATCCAACGAGGAGGAGGCAGGGCAGTAAGTAGCCTTGCCACCCTGGACTTCAGGAGGGCCAACTTTAGCCTCTTCAGAGACCTGCTTGGAAAGATCCCATGGGCTAGGGCTCTGGAAGGAAGAGGGGCCTAGGAGAGCTGGTTAATTTTCAAGCGGCATTTCCTCCATGCCCAGCAACAGTGCATCCCTGTGCGCAAGAAGTCAGGCAGAGGGGGCAGGAGACCTGCGTGGATGAGCAGGGAGTTCCTGGCAAAACTCCAGCAGAAGAAGGCAGTATACAGAATGTGGAAGAAAGGACAAGTCCCTTGGGAGAAATACAGGAACGTTGTCAGGGAATGCAGGGATGCTACAAGGAAAGCTAAGGCCCATTTGGAATTAAATCTGGCAAGGGATGTTAAGAGTAACAAGAAAAACTTCTTCAAATATATTAACAACAAAAGGAAGGTCAGGGAGAATGTGGGTCCACTAGTGAACAGGGTGGGTACCCTGGTTACAGAAAACACGGAGAAAGCAGAGCTGCTGAATGCCACCTTTGCTTCGGTGTTTGTCAGGGGCAGCCCTCTAGAATCCCAGGCCCTAGGGACACAAGAGGAGAGCTGGAGAGAGGAAGGCTTGCCCTGGGTAGAAGAAGAGTGGGTCAGAGAGCATCTAGGGAGACTCGACACCCACAAATCCATGGGCCCTGACGGGATGCACCCCAGGGTGTTGTGGGAACTGGCGGATGTCATAGCCAAGCCGCTCGCCATCATCTTCGAAAGGTCCTGGAGAATGGGGGAGGTGCCAGAGGACTGTAAGAAAGCCAACATCACTCCGGTCTTCAAAAAGGGCAAGAAGGAGGACCCGGGCAACTACAGGCCGGTGAGCCTCACCTCCATCCCCGGAAAAGTGATGGAACAGCTCATCCTGGCTGCTGTCTCCAGACACGTGGAGGAGAAGGCGGTGCTCAGGAGTAGCCAGCATGGATTCACCAAGGGGAAATCATGCTTGACTAACCTGATAGCCTTCTATGAAGGAGT
>VZSG01001569.1:1981-13213 GCA_013398315.1 Nothoprocta pentlandii | reverse complement strand
CTTTAAATGCTTAGGTAGTGACTCACCTACATGTATTCAAATAACTGATCACTAACCTATGAAAATCATTGCACCAAAGCATTGTAAAAAGATGTACTCCCATATCTTTAGATGTGGATTCCAAACATTTTTCTCTTTATTCTTAAAAATATTTTTGAACTTTTCTTCCCAGGATAAGTTCAGGATGACCTGAATAAATGATCCCTGGGATGACTAAGGAAATTTAATGTCAGTGAAAGTTCATTGGAAGAAATAGCATGTATGGTACATATGTGATACTTCCATGTCAACATGAACTATTCAAAGAAAAAAAACCCTTAACATTGTTAACACAGTTTAATGAAAATCCCTGCCATTGGGTAGCAGTGATTACAAAAAGGAGTACACACAACAATAATAAAAATAAAGTAATAATATTCAATAGGTTAGTCATCTTCATTTGAAATAATAGAGTCAGTTCTGATTAATCTGTTAAAAAAAAACAGGGAAGGGTTTCAAGTTGTAGAGGACTAAAAATATTTAGAGACTGGAAAGCCCTAGGTTCTGTTGAAGAGGTCAGATAGAAAGGGTCTTAGCATATGTGTGCAAAATTATGAAAGGCCATGGAGAAGAGGAAATAGAGAGCTGTTCTTTATTTTCTAATAAAACAGGACAGTCACTGAAGTTAAAAGGTAATGTTTTTGACACAAGACATAGTTAACTTGTTCATGTAAATGACATTTACTTAGCTGGGAAAAAAGGACTGGCCATTTAAGTGACCAATGAAAGCATCAGTTTTCAGGCAGAATAAAATATTAAAGATGTAAATTTGTTTGCATCAAAGTACAAGTCAATTTCTGACAAGGATTAGAAAGAATTTCTCCCTGAATCAGTTCATCAATTGCTACTCTGGATTTCTTTAGGCTTATTCCTGATTTATCTGGCACTGGCCACTGCTAGAGCCTAGGTTTCCAGACAGTGTTTTCAGTATTTTACTTTATACTTGCTTTTCTTCCTGGCAAAACATCTCCATTCAAAGGCAACTGATGGCTGCCAAAAAAAAAAAGTAACAAAAAAAAAAAAAAAAAGAACCATAGCAAAGGAGACATAGTCTCTGCTAATCCAGTTGCTCACATGGGCCACTGGGACCATGAGCCACTCATATCCTAATTAAACGACCCTGTGCAGTTGTTAACAGCATTTGACTCAGCATTCAGAAGGTGATCAGCAAGATGCCTTTATAAATTGTGGAAAACCAAACCAGTGGCTCAAAATGTGACTCAGATTCCAGTAGGAATGTTCAAAAGAGAAGATACTCTATTTTCTAAATTTACAAAGAACTTCGGCAAAACAGATATCATCTTGCTCTTGCTTTGATCAGCTAACTACTTCATATTTTCCAAGCAACCTACAAACGGTTTGTTTAGACCAAGAGGGAGAACTACTACCATGACTAGAGCTCAGTTCCATCCCATATGTCACACTGTAAAATTTCTGTTTTATCCAGTTTCAAAAATAGCTGCTTCAACTGTGTCAAAAAACATATAGCAAGCCTCACACACATTTGGTCTATTGACATCAGCCATCAATGTCAAAGGGAATTAATATCACAGGCACTCTTTAATCTTTCAGAATGAACTGGAAGGAAATGTAGAAGAAATACTTCCCTGCAGTTGTCTCTTCATATCCTCTAATTGTTAGAGGAGTTGTTTATCTTTCTCAACACGTCAAAAACATAAGTCTCTAAATTTCCCTTTCTGCAGTGGTCTGTGTTTCTTGTTATCTCTTTAGTCTGTCATTAAGCTGTAGTTTTCCTCCTACCCCTGCATAGGAGTAATATTTTTGATTTTTTTTTCTATTGCATTGCGTTGCGTTGCATTGCATTGCATTGTTGCAGAAGCGACAATTGATTCTTCATTATTCCTGTCCTCCTGATTGACCCCATATTGACAAAATGTCACATTCATATATATTTGCTTTTCATATTATTGTTTGTCTTTCATCTCTTTGTCCAGTAATGCAGGTTGGGTCTCATCAGACTGAAAGGTATCAGATCCCAGATCCTAAGCTACTGAATTTTAGAAAGTATTTAATGACCTGTACTGTGCTGAAATAAACTGCTATATAATGTATTTAATTCATCTAGCTCAAGCCCAGCTCAGCAAATCATGTTAGCATGTTTATCTCCTTTGGTATTCAACAAAGCACTAAAGAGTATACTTAGCATTAAAAACTCATCCAGGTCCACTAAATTCAAGCACTTTGTTTAAGAGCTTTTCCAAGCGGAGGTGTATTACTAAGAGATTCCTGATGAAACAGCATTTTACAATTTGGTACACTGAAAAATGAGGTAAAGGGAAGGTTCAGAGGAGGTTCAGAGTTTAGGACTGAAATATTTCACCAGTGTGTTTAAGTGCTTTCACTGAGAAATGTATTTAATACAACTTGGAAATAGAAGCAAATGATGATAATTGCAATGAAATTCTCTGGATTTATTTATCCAGCAGTAGAGCCTGGTCATGAGCTACAAACAGATGATGAACTTCATGTTAGAGTTGTAGGATTTGCAGAAAAACTTGTATTTGATTACATAGCTTCTGCTGTTCAGATGAACACTTACTATCCTATACAACAGGACCATCCATCAAAATACATTGCAATGTGTCATTCTGATAATTTTAAGGAAATATTCTGGTTATCAGTTGGGGAAGTCTAGGTAAATTTTGAATTCTAATGACAGCTATTGCATGAAAGTACACGCAATAATTTGTACCAAGCCACATACAGTTAAGAAGTATATTATACAGATTTTTTTTTTCAAAACTGGTACTTCTGTTAGAATATGAAACACTAGTTTTGCTCATTTGACAAGTATTTATATTTGGGTAGAATGTTGATACTAAATTATATGAATTTTATTTTTATTTTTTCAAGAAGAGAGGTGTTTTCTTGTTTCAGTTCCTGTAGTTCTTGTAGACCCCTTATACAGCATTTTTGTGAGGTAGTGCATGTCACTGCAGTCATTCATAGGCTTTTTGTCCACAGGCTGATGAAATGTAGACATGTCTGGCATTTTTCAGCTGTACACAGGATCTTGTCAATTTATGCAAAATTACCATGGTATCTTGGTGCTACAGCGCAGGCCTTATTAATCGTACATAAGACATTTGAAAGGTCTCTGGGACCTCCTTTGTAAAATTACCTGAAAACTTATCAGTGTTGTTTAAAAACTACAAACTTCGTAATTCAAGCATTCACGTGTTTTCAATACACTTGTTCTTTTACACAGATTTCTGATGGTAGCTTACTGAGTTTTTTTGAATGAAAAAATGCAATTTGTCAATTTCTACCCAAAGAAAAGGATAACTTTTCTCACAGAAATCGGCATGTTTTAAATGTATATAATGTAATGATTTTCCCACTGAAAGCAATGAAATTAGAGAACCATTTACACCAAAAATGTTGTCTTAAGACATTTTGCTTAATGTAATCCTTATATTTCTGGATAATACTACTTTTTGACGAAAAATATTCTTACTATGAATGAGGGAAAGTTCCTTTATAGTAATTTTGACTTATTAGTGCAAATGTGGTCCACATATCCATGTAACTCTTTCTTTAGTTGTTTATCCAGTACGCACAGGAAGAAGAGGTCAGGGCCAAAGAGAGAAAGTTCAAAAGTGCAGGACAAAAAGTTATGGCTCGTAATGCATTTTAAATTTTTGCAGCTGTTCCTTTCTTCTTCTGAACTATCCAGATATACCAAAATTCATTTTTTAATCTGACAAATATCATATAAACATTAAACATTTCATGCACAATAAGACACTCTTGATTTCAACAACTGCATTTTGATTTGGAGATGGGTCAAATTTGAGAACTATTTTTTACCAGTGGAGTCATCCTGCAGATATTTGGAAGAACACAGTACTAAAATAATGCATGGCATTCAGATGGCTAATTTTTCCATTATTCTATCATCTCGAGGCTGTTTCAATTCTAACTTACATTTATGTTGAACTGCTTTTTTTTTAATTGATAAAAAATGACTATAGATGAATTCCTTGACAAATTTGTTATAAAAATCCCAAATCAAATTTTTTATACTGTTTATCTTAACCCTCTCATATCTGTTAAATATTATCTATTTTTTCAGGTTAACGGACTGTCTTGATAGTACATGTTCTTTTGCCTTATTCTGAATTTGGTTAGTATGTATTGGTTCATATCCTTATGACAGCTTTATTTTCCTAAGATTTATTTTCTAAATATGAACTAATTTTTCCTCATAATAGTAATTTTTCAGAAGTAGCTGTGGCAGTTCATCACTATACATTAACCGAAACATATACTGGTAATGAATAGGCACTACTGATAAACAAGGAAGAAAAAACATCGACACTTCTGCATTAACTCTGACTACAAAATGGAAACTGAAAACCCTCTTTTTTATTATGTTCAGGAAAGTAGGGATTCTTTAGTTAAATTTGACTTAATAATGACAGTTACTGTGATTTAGGCAGTACAGTATCGGAAAGTTGCATATATATATGAAAACATCCATGTACATATATGTATTTGGTCAAGATACTATAAGAAGTTTGGCTAATTGGCTCTCAGTCATTTGTTATCAACTTAATTTCACAAAAGAAATGCTCTACCAGGATTTTCATCTCAAGTGGATAAAAGCATACCTATCTCATATCTCAAAGTATTGCCAAAGGTTCCATTGACCACACAAGGTACAATTGACCTTCAAAGAACTCAAGCAGTTTCTTACTTTCTCATCCTTTTCTTCCTCCATCCACACTGGCAATAAAAGCCCTGCCTTTCTTTTGTTCCCTACAGCCATGCTCACAAAGTCACCAACATAAACACTTTGAGCAGGCAAAGAGCCATTCTCCATGCCAAAACTTACAGCCAGCTTTATTAGTTACTCTCCTTACATTGCAGGCCTAGTCTGAGAAGGAATAATTCAAAGACAGTGTGACGGATATGCTCCTTTCCCAGCTCAAACTGGCTTTTCACATGTAGCCCTATTCAGGTGTTAACCAACAGTGATACTATCTAATCTTGGTAGACGCCTTCCTGATTTCTTCTCCCACTCAGACATCAACATAACAGTCCTGATGGCTGCATCCTGATAGGGAGATAAGGCTAATACACTAGCCAATGGGCCTCTGAAATGAAAGAATGACTATAAGTCAATCATCTTATCCTATAAATATGCGGACAGCCCGAGAGCCCTTTGAGCTCTCCTGGCATGGCTGCGGCCTGCACAGCAGGATCTCCCCTTGAGCAGGGACACCTCTCAAGGATACTCCTCGAGATTGAGAGATTCCTTTCCACAACAGATTCATGATAAGTGAACATAGCATGCTCTCTTTCTGAGCTTGTAAACTTTACTTTGTAACTGTGCACAAAATCCCTTAATCATAAACCGTTGACTAGGTCTGGGACTAGGATTGGATCCAGCTGCACCCAGACTCCTCTCAGGAGGAGCTTGGAAAGCAAGGGGGTCCAATCTGAACCTCGTGACTCAACGGGAGAGTATCCAAGATAATCGTGTATTATCTTGAACCTCCATGCAGTGAATAATTAGCGACCTTGCCATAGAATCTTGTGAAATTATTGTCCATATCAATAAACCCTATCAATACCCTCTGGGGCATTGAATTTATTATTTTCTACTGAATATGTTAAAAATCAAATAAACTATCACAACTCCAAACAAACCACTTATCTGACAGGCAGAATTTATATGCAGTCTCCTCAGTAGTGAACATTGGGTTAGATTTGCTCTATTGTTATTATCCAAATATGAGCAATTTACTTGCTGTATCTTGATAAAGTCTTACATACTTCAGCTGACTTTAACCTAAAGCAAACATCCAAACCTACACTTCAGTATGGGTGTCAGAACTCAACATATGAAAATTAAATGGCATGTGTCTCAAACTAAGCACTACCATTAAATAGAAAATTGAGAAAATAATATTCCCCCTTTCACAGCTGCTAACAGTACATGTAGAATTGTCCTAATACTGATTAGAAAGTCAGTAGTGAACCAGTGTGCTTTGAACATCTTCTGGATATTAATATAATTCTGGTATTTAATGAAAAATACCTTAAAGAAACAATGTTCAGCCACAGCTTTTTTTAAGAGACCAATTTGTATTTCTACATAACACTGATAGCACAATATCATATTATGTTTGTGGATTAAATGAGGAAATTTATTCAATTAAGTTGCTTAGCAAAAAGCTAGTTGTCAATACATTATATTATACTAAGCAAATCTTGTGTGTTGCACCAAGACAAGAGCAGTAACATGAAGAAATCGGGAAGGAATAATGGCAAATAATCTTTCCCCTCCAACTATGTATGAACCTGCAAAGTTTTGATATATATTTATGTAAATATATACGCACATATATGTACGTTCTCCTAAGTAGTTTGCTATCTTCAAAAACACTTGCTATCACTAAGGAAGTTATAACCAAAGGACTAACCATATACTTCTGCAGCACTAAGCTAGCACGTATTTGGCATCTTGAGTTTGAAAACATTGCCTCTTCTGTAACACAACAATATCAGATGTGTTAAATTTTGTTAGCAATTCAATCTACAAAATAATGCCATAAAATAATAACTTTAAAGTAACTTTCTCTGTGACTAGAATTTGACAGAAATCAGTAACAAATTTCCCTCCTATCCTACAATCTTCCAGGGACCAAAACTTGTGATTTGCTTTTGCTGTTCTCAACAGATATATATAAAATAGTCTCAGATCAGATTACTTTAGGATATCAGTGAGAAGTGTGTAGCATCACATATTCTCCTATATTTTCTTGTGGCAATGTCTCAGTGCTATCCAAAAATATGCGTGTTCCATAAAGAAAGCACCTACTTGCTTGGAACAAATATTGGCATCCTGGGTCTTCTTAGATTGTATCTTCAGCTCACTACCTTCCTTCCAGAATACTATTCTTCCAATTTAAAGATCCAATATTAACGAGTCAATTGGACATCCAGTTTAACTCAAGTGGTTCTAAATTAGTGTTCAGCTGCAACCGAATCCCTAATCTGTGGAGGGGGGAAGAGGGAGGGCTTCTGCTTATGAACTGTTATACATGGATATTTGTTTGTTTAACACATCCAATGAAGTCAAAAGAAGATTATTTCACAGATATGCTAAGGTGTAGTTTAGAATCAGTCTAGTATATAGAGATGATATCAAATTATTTTGCTTATCCAATTCTAGCAGAACTTACATCTGCATATTCAAAATCATAATCAGGCTCTATGTGGGTAATTTCCATTTCATGAAGTAGAACAATGTTGAATAAAGACACAGAAATGTAATTTGAAATTACAGAAGAGTTAATCTCTTCACGTTACCTCCTGTTTCACATGCTATTCTTTTACCTTTAGCATTATGTATGCAGACAAGCACACTAATACCTTTGTTACATAACTGTTCAGAAATGCTCCTATTGAACAGCACTGGGCCAAGGACTGACCCCTGGGGGACACTGCTAACTACAGGTCTCCAATGAGACTCTGTACCACTGATCACAACCCTCTGAGCTCTGCCATCCAGCCAGTTCTCAATCCACCTCACTGTCCATTCACCTATCCCACACCTTCAGAGCATTCCCAGGAGGATGCTGTGAGGGACGGTGTCAAAAGCCTTGCTGAAGTCCAGATAGATGACGTCCACCACTCTTCCCTCATCTATCCAGCCAGTCACTCCATCATAGAAGGCTATCAGGTTAGTCAAGCATGATTTCTCCTTGGTGAATCCATGCTGACTACTCCTGAGCATCTTCTTGTCCTCCATGCACTTGGAGAGAGCAGCCAGGATGAGCTGTTCCATCACTTTCCCAGGGATGGAGGTGAGGTTTCACTGCTACTGTGGTGCAAGATTGGGCAAAATAGGAAAGAGTAAAATGAGTGTTTCACACTCCCTATTATCCCCAAGCTAAAGGGAGAATGGAAAGAATCAATGGCATGATTAAAAATCAAGCAAAAGTGACACAACCTAACTGGGATCTATGGCTGTCCCAAGCAGTCTACACAGTAAATAACCAATGGAGGACCTATGGAAGCCCCAAAATACAAGTTTTTTGTCCCACAGGACCTCTTACTCCAACCTCATCAGAGTTCTCAAAGTCACAAAATCACACACCTATTCAAATGTAGGTGGGACAACCCATGATGGCAAAATTGTCCTCTACCAGTGTTATTCCTTTAATTTTGACTAAATCTCAAGGAATATGTGCCTAGGAAGTCACTGGTGCTAGTGGGAAAGTGCACCGCATAAGTACTCGATGTATCATCCCAGACTTTTGACCAAATATAATTGCTTGTTTGTACTTGCAAAATCACTAACAACCCAATGTGTGCTGGTCAAGGCAGAGACCAAGCATTCTTCCTTTTGTTTTTCAAGATATCAAAACCCCGGAATATTGGACAATTGCACGTGGAGCCAAAAACTCTCCTATACTGATCTCAGGTGTCCGTCAGGGTTGTTAATTTTCTGCATAGTGTGTCTTGTTGATTTGATTGGTGTATGTATTTGTAAACCAGATAATTGTTATATTTGGGTTATAGAGCTGCAGTTAGGGTCAGCATGCGCGCCCACCAGTGGGGGTCTCTGGTCTCGTTATGAGGGTCCTGCCTTCATCATCTTCCTCTCCCTCGCCTCAGGTTTGACCTCCAAACTGGCTTAGGGGTCGGCTGTGTTTTGGTTGGCCCCGTGCCTTCTGTTACGGCCGCCTCCAAATTCCTCAGTTGCTCCTCACCACCAGATAAGGCCCCTGTTTTCGCAGCTGTAGAGCCGCCTTCAAACTCCCTACAACCAGATAACAGCTTACTTCTCAGCTTCACAGTAGTCTCAAGGCCTCTACAGATCATAAACAGGCTGTGAATCTTTCCTCCTCTTATACACCCAGCCAACACGAGGCAGAGGCTGCCAAGTTTAGAACAAATGGAAAAAAAAAGTCCAGGCTCGAGGTGGCAGGCAAAATCCATCTTCATGCATCTCTCCCTATCAGGTACCCCTATGCAACAGGTATGAGGCCCTGGAGCATGGAAGGCAATCAATGGATGGAGAAGGCGAGGGTCCCTCTCTACCAGAAGTATTGCTAGGGTCAGAAAGGCCACCTCCTTGTATTTCAACCACCTGCAGGAGGAAGAAAAGGTGGGTTATAGTTGTGTATGATTCCCCGGTAAGGGGAACAGAGGGTCCAATATGTAGAAGGGATCCTCCTCAAAGGGAAGTCTGCTACCTTCCTGGGACCCAGGTTAAGGACATGACCAGGAAACTTCCCAGTCTGATTCGATCCTCAGACACATTACAGGTCCTACATGTTGGAGGAAAGGAAGTGGCAATATGTAGCCCGAGGACAATGAAGAGGGACTTCGAGGAACTGGGAGAGATGGTCATGAACTGGGGTGTGCAAGTCATCTTCTCCATTCTCCTCGGAAAGGAACAGGAAGATACTGTCTATTAACATGTGGCTCTGTGGCTGCTGTCATTGTCAAAACTTTGGGTTCTTTTGCAACAGGAAGCCTTACATGACATCAGGCATGCTGGCATTGGTTGGGATTCATCTTTCCCAAAGGGGGAAGAGGGTGCTTGGTTGTGAGCTAGTGGGGCTTATTGATAGGGCTTTAAACTAGATTCAACGGGGGAGGGGGATATCATCAGGGATTCTTGTGATAAGGTATGGGATGACATGCCATCCCATTCATGCCAGCTTAACACCAGAGCTAGCAAAGGATGCCCAGAGCCTGGAGAGGGAACAAAGATTAGCAGGAGAGCTACTGAAGGACCACATAGGTGAGTTACAACTGCCCCAGCTAGAAAGAGGCACATTGGAAGTCCAACTCAAATGTCTCTGTGTAAATACATAAAGCATGGGGAATAAACAAGGGGAATTGGAGATGCGTGTTCAGATGCAGGGCCATGATCTCATAGCAATTACTGAGACATAGTGGGACAACTCTCATGACTGGAACGTGGCCATAGTTGTCTTTGTGCTTTTTAGGAAGAACGGGCAAGGAAAGCAAGGTGCTGGAGTTGCTCTTTACATGAGAGAGCAACAGGAATGTATGGAGCTCAGGATAGGGGAGGACGAAGCATGAGTCGAGAGTCTATGGGTGAAGATTAAAGGACAGGTCAACAGGGGTGACACTGTCGTGGGAGTTTACTACAGGATTCCTGACCAGCAAGAGGAAGTGGATGAGGCCTTCTACAGGCAGCTGCAAGAAGCCTCCCGATCACAGGCCCTGGTCCTCCTGGGGGACTTCACCCACCCTGATATCTGCTGGGATGACCACACAGCCAGGAACAGACAGTCCAGGAGGTTCCTGCAGAACATTGCAGAAAACTTCTTGATGCAGGTGGTTGAGAAGGAAACAAGGGGAGGGGCGCTGCTAGACCTGATACTAACAAACATAGATGGCCTAGTGAGAAATGTGAGGGTTGGGGACAGTCTTGGCTGCAGTGACTACAAGATGTTGGAGTTCAAGATCCTGTGAGGGAAGTGGTGAGTGTTATTGGTAAGTCATTCTACATCATCTTTGAGAGGTCATGGAGAGTGCAGGAGGTGCTGGAGAACTGGAAGAAAGCCAGCATCACTCTAGTCTTCAAAATAGCCAAGAAAGAGGAACAGCGAAACTACAGGCCAGTGTTCTGGATGGGTTCAGGGTCCGGCAATTGAAAGCAAACGCACTGAGAGCAAAATCCACCCCTTAGTTTATTTAGGACAATTCACACTAACAACACACTAAAGCAAGATGACTACTTAGCAACTCCCTGCGAAACAAGGCGCCTACTAGCAATTACTTACGAGAGGATACTTGCCAGCAGGACAGCAAGACCGATCATTCCCCCTCCATGGACAAGAGGTGGCTGACAGACTCCAAGCTTGCGGGCGTCCCCGCGGAGACAACGTAGGTCTCAGTTGGAAGTCTCTCTCCTCCTCTGATCCACGATTATTTTTTATATCTGGCGCATCCCGCCACATAGGGCCAGTACGTGTCAGGAGACATACCAGAGGGCGGGCAAAGCTCCACCTTTTTCGTTATGCAACTTTCCCCGGTGTGCACAAGCGCGCCCACCAGTGGGGGTCTCTGGTCTCGTTATGAGGGTCCTGCCTTCATCATCTTCCTCTCCCTCGCCTCAGGTTTGACCTCCAAACTGGCTTAGAGGTCGGCTGTGTTTTAGTTGGCCCCATGCCTTCT
>VZSG01001568.1:31496-48586 GCA_013398315.1 Nothoprocta pentlandii | reverse complement strand
TGTGGCCGTGGGGAAGAACTTGTTTGGTGGGAGGGTGCCCGAGCCCTGGCCCAGGCTGCCCAGGGAGGCTGGGGAGGCTCCTGCTCTGGAGACCTTCCCAACGCGCCGGGATGGAGCGGGTGCCCCGTGCTCTGGGTGTCCCTGTGGAGCAGGGGTTGGACTGGGTGATCCCTAGGGATCCCTTCCACCCTCAACTGTCCTGAGATCTGTGATGGGGTTTGTCTTTACTCCCTGCTTCAGGTCAGCTCCTGGGCTTTTATTACCCCAAAAATGCACCTTTTTTACCCAGAAGGTCTCAGAGAAGCCTCAAAACCCACGGAAATAATTGCAGGTGGCTGCAGCTACCTGCCTGGTGGGAAATCAGCCCCAAAACCCACCAAAAGCTGGAGCTGCTCAAGGACCCGAGTGAACAGACACATGGAAACGTCCAGGAAGTCGTGGCCGGAGGCCGAGTGAGGAATGCCACCGGATTGCTCCACGTTGCCGCGCGCGCGCTGGGACATCCAGGATGTTTTCCTTTAAAATGCGCAGGATCCTCGTTCCCGCATCCATTTTTTTTTCCCTCCCTCCTTTAAAACCGAAGGCTCCTCAGTCCCACATCCGTTTTGCCCAAAACTCTTGCTGCCGGAGGGTAACCGGGGGAGGTTGGTGACCAGGGATTGGGTTTTCCCTCCCCTTTAAAGGAACCGAAGCGGAGAGGAAAATCCCGGCGCTCTGCAAACCTCGGAGCTGGCAGCGCTCCCGCTCCTCGCTGCCTAAACCAGGAAGCTCCGGCCTCAGCCGCTCCGACAGGAGCTCCGTTACGGGCAGGGGGGGTTGTCCAAGAGCTTCAAAAATGCAAAAGCAGCAAAAAAAGCAGAAAAACAGCAGCCGGGTGGAGCCGCGAGCGGGGCCGGTTTTGGATCCCCGCCACCCGGTGCGGATTTGGCTCCGTTGTGGCCCCGGGGGGGTCCCTTCCTGGCCGTGTTTGCACCCTCCGAATGCTTCTGTGCCCCTCTGAGCTCTCCAAAATGTCCCTGCTTGGCCCGGCGCTCTCGAGGTTCCTGCCTGATAACGGCTTTCCAATAGCATTTATGGGAATGTAAAAACTCAGCGGGAGAGCTGAACCTTTGGAGAAAGAGCCAGACGCTAAAATGCATTTCCTTTCTCTCCTTCTCCTTCCAGACTTCATATTCCGAGCGCCCATCAAGCTGAGCAAACCGGGGGAGCTGCGGGAAGAGTACGAGAGCCACCTGAGGAAGGTACCGTAGCCCGCTCGGTTGCAGCCCTCGGGTTTCCCGCAGCAAAAGCAGCCTCCCTGCGAGGAGCATCGAGGACTTTTGTCATCCCTGCTTGGGAACAAGGGTCATTTGTTCCCTTCGGGCCATTCGGGTGGCTCCGGAAAGCGCCGGAGTCCTAGGCTGCCTTCCAGGAGATGGAAACCTACCTTGGTGGGAATGGTTGAGGTTGGAAGGGACCTCTAGGGATCATCTAGTCCAACCCTCCTGCTCCAGCAGGGACACATGGCACCGGGTGGCATCCAGGTGGGTTTTGCAACATGATGTGTCACCCTGCTGCTTCCCTGCCATTTTTCTTCATAATGCCACATTTTAGGGTAGCTTTGGCCAACGGTGGCCTTTCATTAATCGATTTAAGTGCATACGTTACCTCTCTGCCTTTTCCTACTAGACAGGCATCCCAGGTGTACAAAGTATGGGGACTTCTGGCATTTTTACATTCAAAAACAGTTGCCACAGGCAATGGAAAATGCAATTATATAGATTTTATCCTTAGAAGAGGGTAATTCCTCAACCAACTTAAATGTGCATCCAAGTAAACCCAGTTGAATACATTCAGGTGATCTTTGGCTCCAAGGAGAGCGTTTTGTGTAGGTCTGAAGCTGCCCTCTCCCACATCCTGCCACACTCGTTGCTCATGGATCCCATCGGCTGGAATTTCCTGGGTGTCCCGAGAGGCAGGAACAGCCCGAGTTCAGCAGGGCACGATGTCAGTGCTGAGGTTGTTCCAGGTGCCTCCAGGCTGATGCATATCGGGATGTTCCACAAGGATTAAGCCATCTCCTTTCCCAATGCTCCATAAAATTCCCATTGCTTCTGCACGGGCCACGTTTCCTGAGAGCAGAAGCTTTGTCCCCTGTCACTAGACCTGGGCACTAGCGGCTGTTTAAAGATGATGTGTGAACACTGGGAAAAGCCCAGCTGGAGCGTGGTGGGATTGCAGCAAAGAGGGCTTTGCATCTCCTGCCCAATTTCATATACAGATACATATATATGTAAACAGGGATGTATACTGTGTCTTCAGAGAGGGTGTCAAGGGCTCCTTTCCCTGGCTGCCAGCGATGGGATAAGTGGCAATGGGCACAAAATGAAGCCCATGAAGGCAGGTCCATGTAGGTGACCCTGCTTGAGTAGGGCAATTGGATGAGATGATTTCCGGAGGTCTCGGCCCTTCGTGATGCTGCCTGTAGCCCCAAAGTAGTATAACATGGAAAACGTTTTAAGGTGTTTCTGGCACTCCGGCTGT
This sequence comes from Nothoprocta pentlandii, assembly GCA_013398315.1. Classification (NCBI taxonomy): domain Eukaryota; kingdom Metazoa; phylum Chordata; class Aves; order Tinamiformes; family Tinamidae; genus Nothoprocta; species Nothoprocta pentlandii. Next base: position 46,063 of record VZSG01001568.1, on the reverse strand, counting down.
GTCGCTTGGGAATGGGATGCGTTTGTCCCATTCCCTTCGGCGCTGCTGGGGCTGTCCTCCCTCTTTGCTCTGCACCACGTGGGACATCTGTCTCCTCTCCCTGGTGACACAAACAAGCTTTTTTTTGCAAACCTCCCCCCAAAAGAGCTCAACAAGAGCCCTGAGAAGGGGCATCTGAAAGATGCACTCGAGGTTTTTCCTCGAAGCAAGCGAGATTTCGAGTGCCGGCGCGTTGCAAAACTGGGAATTTCCTGCCGCCTCCAGGTCCTACGTGGGGGAAACCCAAAGCTGAACTGGGCAGCGTCTCCTAAGGAGGAAACGAGAACTGAGAAGTTGGTGGCTGAGCCCATCAGGACCTGGGCTTCCCTTTATGTCCCAGGGCACAGGGATTTAATCCCAGAGCAAGGGATTTAATGGCAGCTTCCCCGTCTGTGGAGCAGGGATAACCTCCCTCCGGAGCGAAGCCAGCAGGGGAGAGGAACATGCGGATGGTTTCTTCCTTCTTCCAGATGGGAGCAGCTTCATAAATTCCCGTTTTTGAGCTGCTTCCCAGCCCTTTGCTGCTGAAAACAAAGGCATTACCTTAATGAGGCGCCAAAGCTTTTTCAGTTCAAGTGGGGAATCTCCTAATGTCATGTTCTCTGCCTCATGGATGAGCTGGTTTGCAGGAGAAGATTAAACATTTTTGGCAGCCCTAAGTTCATAGAATCATGGAATGCTTAAGGTTGGAAGGGACCTTTGGAGACCATCCAGTCCAACCCCCTGCACTCACAGGGTCACCTAGAGCAGGTGGCACAGGGTGGCATCCAAGTGGGTTGGGAAGGTCTCCAGAGCAGGAGCCTCCCCAGCCTCCCTGGGCACCCTGGGCCAGGGCTCGGCCACCGTCACCGCCAGGGATTTCTCCTGAAGTTCCTGGGAAACTTTTGGGGCTCCCGTTTGTGGCCGGTTCCTCCAGTTCTGTCAGTGGCCACCAGTGCAAAGAGGCCGCCCCGTCCTCCTCGCTCCTCCCTTGAGGTGTCTATGGACACTGCCCAGGTCCCCCCTCAGCCTCCTCTTCCTCAGGCCGAGCAGCCCCAGCTCTCGCAGCCTTCGCTCCCAGGGCAGATGCTCCCGGCCCTTCATCATCCTCATTCCCTGCGCTGGCCTCTCCCCAGCAGCTCCACATCCCTCCTGTCCTGGGGAGCCCACACAGGCTCCAGATAGTTGAGAATTCCTTTATTTTCCTTCCTTTATTCCCCCACTGCCTTTGTGCAGCAGGGAACCTCCTACCCGGGGCATGTGCCGACTTGCAGCTCCAGGAGCAGGGAAGCAGATCCGGGCGGCGTGCGGGGTGAGGAGATGGCAAACGTGAGTTTCCTGGCATTTTGCAGACTGTTTTCCTTAGCAATGATCCTAAATTTGCCATTTCCAGAGGGCAGGTACCACTTAACAAAGCAGTTGCTCCTAGAACGTTGTCTTTCCTAGAGGTCCAGACCATGAAAGGGCTACAGGCAAGTAAAAATACATCCCAAATGAGGTAACAGAGATGCCAATAACAACCAGTGATCCTAAATCCACTATTTTCAAGGTGCTGCTAGGACAGGATAAGGTATTTCTCCCAAATTGGAGGTTTTGAGCTTATTCCTTTCAGTCTCTAATCCTCAGGTCCCAGTACAGGGCTGCTCTGTTTGCAATTACCCGCGGTGGGAGATAATTGCATTAAGGTTACTTAACAAGATTTTCCTTTTTAATTAGTACAAATCTTGCTGCTAGAGCTTGGTTTTACTTGCAACCCGAATTTTGGACTTAGATTCCTGGCAGAAGGCTGTTAGTTACAACAAAGAGTACTAATTGGGGGGGTTGTTCCTGTTTCTCCCATAGTTTTCTATGAGTTCTGGGGTTGCAGAAAGCACCTAGATGTAGTGGGGGGTAGTTGGAGGGGTGAAGGACAGCGGTAAGGACAACATGAAGCTAAATTGTCAGCTAAATTTAGCAATATTGGCTTCATATAGAGGGTTAGAAATATTGGCTTGGATCACTTCAGCACTCCTTGAGCAAACAGAAACCCAGCTCCGAGTTTCACATGCAAAGATTGCCTTGGATGCCAGTATTAACAATCTGGCTTAAGGTAGATACAGGATGCCTCCAAAACAGAGGACATCTTCTCAGTTAGAGAGGTTTTTTTTTCCTTAAATACTATTTTTCCTCCTCATTTTCCGTGGTGATTTTCAGCCAAGGTCACCCCAATTACCCGTTCCACCAATTTGGGTAAAGTGTTTAATACTCTTGTATGTGGTTACATATGTTTTGGGATTTTCTATTTGGCAATGTAGCCAACAGTTGGCTAAATTCTAAGTTTATAATATAAACTTATAACTTTCTCCAACTTTATAAGTTGGAGGAAAAGGGAAGATTTCCCTATGGATCTCCCTATGGAACATGCAAGGGATAAAAGATAATAAAATATATAATCTGGATAATAAAAAATGAAAAACATTCCCATGATAAAAGTTGAGGGGAAATCTCTTTTCAGATACTTAGCAAAGGCCTCGTAGAAGTTCATGACTATCAAACATGCAGCAAACTGTTCCCCCTGGCTGAGTCATGGTGACAGTCTGTTAATCAGCGCGTTGTAGGTTATTAACAGATTATTAACAGGGGAGAAATTCAAGGCTGTATCTTCAAATGTCACTTGGCTAGAAGTAAAATGGGTCTTGGGGACGTTGCTGTGCTGGGAGAAACGAGGGAGAGCGCCGTGATCCCGGAGCAAATCCGAGGGAAAACTGTGGAGCAGCTTCCTAAAGCATCCGAGGGTTGGTTCAAACCCTCCCCGCGCCAATGGAGCCACGTGAGGAGTGAGCAGGAAGCATCTGAAGTCCCAGGGCTTGATTAATTAGCTGTGATTAATCACAGAGACTTGCAGGTGTCCATCAAGGGCTGCTGGCCAGAACTTAGTCACCAAGGTCGGGTGTGGGAAGGAGGGAGGAACTGGGGGGTATAGACACACACATATTTATATATATATATATATTTATACACTTATATATATATATTTATACACATATGTGACTATACATGCACTGCTTATGGCCTTATGTGGATGCACGAGGTTCAGGAAGAGGGAAGAGCTGCCTGGGTGAATGGTTGGGTCAGGAGTGAGCAGGGAAGTGGCCCTGTTATCCCGGGAATGCGGAGCAGGGTGATGCTCTCCATGAGATTTCTTCTTCGGCATTTAGATTTGTAAAATGCACCGTGGAAAACGCACGTGTGGAGAAAAGAACGTCGCAGCTTTGCCCTTCAGAATTGCTGCTAGCACAAAGCACCGTGGAAAAGTCTAAGAATGCTTGGAAATTAGAGGAAATCAAAGAAAAAATCACTAGGGAGAGCGACAGCCTTTCACGTGGCTTGGGTTTTAACATGGCATGGCTTAAACTTTTCCAATCAGGTGATGCCACCTACACGTCCAACGTGTTTTGTGCACCGAGCACGAGTTCATCTGAAGACTAAAGCTGAAATGTCTTGGTTTGCCTGGGCCTCTTACATGTATGCACTCTATTTTTGCACATTTTCATGGGTAGGGTAATTATCCCTAAGTAGATGGAAGCTTCTATCTCTTAAGTTTAGAAATTAAGGTGGCAGAGAAGTTTGTGTTGAACGTTGGCCTCAAGATGGAGATATCCATGTAGCACAAATGTGAAAGCCTTGGAGAAACCACCTGATCTTCACGTTACTGCTAGTGAGCAAAGACTCTGCTCTCGAGAGCAGAATTCAATGAGGTATCAGCAACCAGATATAGGATGTAAATAATGCATTTCACATACATTGACATTATTTACATTGTCTCTTGTTGTTACTTCCAGCTGAGAGAAGAGAAACTGCAGGAGGAGAAAGCTTCCGAGGAGCTGATCCACAAGCTCCTTCTCGATGACATGGAAGGAGGCAAAAGGAAAATGGAAGAACAGCAGAAAAAAGATGAATCGCTCGTGCTGAAGGTGAACCAGGAGTGTGTAAGTGAGCTTGGGGTTCTCTTTTATGTCTGCATGCCAGGCATGGAGGGATATTCTGCTAACGAGCAGTCCTGGAATAAGAACTAGCTTTTCTAGGGCCTTGGCTACCTGAATATCTCCCGTTTCTGCCTGCTGGAAACTGGGAGCTTCCTTCTCTTGGCAATGGGAGCTTTCCAGGATTATGTGATTGACTTCCCAGTAGCCCTCGGAGGAGCTAACAGGTTATGAAGGTCTGTGCTAAAGAGAACTATCTCCTAAGAAGGTTTGCTGTGACCATAAATGTTCTTCTGAGAGATGATGTTCTTCTGAAGAACATAAATGGTCTTCAGAGAGGTTGCTCTCCCCTCTGTGCAGCTGGGTCCCTTAGGCACTAGGGAGTCCTAGAGGATATAAGCAAACAACCAGGAACATCAGCTTCGCCCACCACCTTACACTGACCGTCCCTGCTTGTCACTCCACCCTGGAAAATTGGATTTTTCCTGGAAAATTCCTTAATTTAGGACCTTTGGGCCAACATCTGAGTTGTCACAGCTCCTGTGAAGAGAACTTCATGGCCATTTCACCCGCGGGCAGATCATATTCTCACGTTAGGTCCTCTAGACCTACCCACTGCAAGGGCTTTGGGAGACTTGCCTCGTTTTGCAAGGAAGAGCTTTATTTCCCAAGTGATTCTTGTTGTTGTGCGTGTCACCTAACTCTGCCTTGGGTGCCTTCAGTTCCCCGAGCGCCTCTCGGATTCCGAGAATGAGGAACCATTCCAGGGCAAACAGGCGCATCGCTCGGCTTTCGTCTCCAAGACCAGCGCCTACTCCTTCGCTTTCCTTTCAGGGTAAGAAGCTGAGCTTGAATTGGAGCTTATTCGTGGCCATGCCAGCTGCGAATATGATGTTATTTCTCTAAATATTTCTGAGATGTTTTAGATTTAATTAAAGGGATTGGTCTGGTCCAAAACAAGTCCTAACTCTGCTGGAATTTCAGCATATACAAATCTGTAGGACATCTATCTGATTGCCCTCTACTCATTACAAAATTCTGGGTGTTGGTGCATTTAGTGTTCATCCCACAAGGTGGACGCATCACTGAGTGCATGTTTAAATGACAAAGCCATCCCAGAGCATCATTCCCTGTGGTGAAATCATTTTTCAGTGGTGAAATCCGGAGCGCTGGATTCTTCTCCAGCACGGCTGCTAGCAGATAGCACCTGCCCCAAGCAGTTTATCAGCTAAAGCAGTTGCATGATGCAGCGTAAACGGGTTAGAGAGCGGGATGGAACTTGAGGAGCACCAGGATTTCCATAATATTGGCATTTGCTCTGGCCTAAATTAGCTATAAGCCACAGGTGGGTGTCAGGGTGTTGGGAGCAGAGCCCTCACGTGGTGACCAGGGCTTAGGACAGATGTGAGGATAATTCTTGGAGCAGTTCAGTGGTCCAGATTATGAAGCCCGGCTGCTGTTTAAACCTCCTTGACGTGAAGGTCCCTCTGGCCAAAATGTGGGGTGGGGAGGGACCTGCTTCACCTTGTCCCAGCAGCGGGACCCCAAAATGAAGCAGAGCAGCACCCCAGGCCCTGCAGGACAACTATTCTCCCTATGTATTCATGCAAGCTCCTGTTGTCACCCACCTGCTTTCCAGGAACCTGACCTCCAAGGTGGAAAGGAGCCGGAGCTGCAACGACACCATTCAAGAGAGATCGAAGAGCAGGCAGAGATCGGCCCCGGCCAACAAGGCAAAGGTACTGCCTGCTCCCAAAAACGTGCAGCACGTGGCAGGGAAGGGGGTTCATGTAGAGGAGTCCTCCTCTGAGGTTATGCAGGGCCAGGAAGCTGGAAATACAAAATATTGTGGGGTGAGAAGTGCTGTCGGTCACGATAGAAACCTGCTAGGTTAGAAATTACGGAGCAGAAAAGTGGGCAACCTGCAGCGTTGCTCGGTAGCCCTGCGGGATAACCAGGAATTGGAAGGTCTCTCTCCACTCTTTCATTTGTGACTCAAATTCTTTTCAAGGCTGAGACTTCAGTTGATTAAAGAATAATTTAGGGGGGAGGTTCAGGAGAAGCTCTGTCTTCCCCCCCCCCCCCTCCCATTTCTCCCCTGCTCTTTTCAAAACTGGTTAAACAGCCAAATTCCCACTCATTCTCGCCCTGGTCTTGCTGAACTTTCCAGTGCTCTTTCACTGAGCTCTCCCCTGCAGGACGAGCTGGCCTGGACTTGCCCCGCTCCAGGCCAGCTGGCCAAAGGAATGAGCAGTGTTCAGTAGATGGAGCAACGAGTCTGAATTTCCAACCGAGTTGTGATTATGTGATATTTTTTTTTCACACTGAAAATCCAACCCAGAGCGTTTGGGGAGCCCTCCCGGCGGCACAAATGAACTTGGTGCAGTCCCTGCCTCTCGCTTTGTCACTAATCTCTGTCTCCTGGGCCATTTTCTGCCTCCTTTCCAACGTGCCAGTCTGGCCCGGGGAATCCTGGCGGCGCCGGGAGCCAGGCACTGAGTTCAGCTTAGCCAGGGCCACCAGCTGCCGGGTGTCACCTGCAGGGGCCGTGTCCTCAAGGTAGGAGCCGTGGGGATGCAGCATGTTCCCAAGGCAAGGGACTGCCTGCGACACCCTTGGACTCTTCTCCTGTCCTCCGTGTCCCCACCGCCTGGAGCCTTCCTGCATGCAGCGGGAATCCTGCTCCCTTCGGCCTGGAAAACCTCCCCTTTACCTCCAGAGCTCCCAGGGGCATTCCTGTTTTCCGTTGTTTTCCCGGGGGGCTGCCGATGCTCGCACGATCCCGAGAGCTTCCCCTCCTTGCAGCCTGCCAGGACGTTGGACCTGCTGGTGCTGCCACCTCTCCTTTTTGGCTCTTAGTGTCCCAGGGAGGGCTCGATTCCGGAGATCCCATCCATCCCAGTTTGGTTCAGAGATTTTGCTTGGAAAATGGTAAAATCCCTGCTGAGCTTGACCCCAAGCTAGATAAGGTCACACCAGCGGGGTTCTTTAAAAGGGTGTTTGGAGCAGCTTAGTCCCAGAAACGTCTCTTCTTGTGATGTTTTGCCCTCAGTGTGTCACACCTGGGCTACGTCCTTATGCTTCCTCTCCTATGGCCCCGTAGGTAGCAGAAAATCCTTTGGAAATCCTTTCCCTTGAAGAGCACACGTTGGTGCTGGGGGCATCAACAGCACTAGCACCATGGGCCTCAGCCCCTCGTTTTCTTGGGTGCCTTCAAACTTTTGCCCTCGGAAGGTCGTCCCTGGCCCTGCCCCAGAGGCCCAAGGAAGGACTCCTGCCCTCAAACCCCCTTGAGATGCAGGACACGGTGGAGCGGACAGCAGGGATGACCACAAGGGCCTAAGAGTTGTGCTCAGCGTTGAAGTTTTGGGGTGAGAACATGGCTTGTGTAAGAAGAAGCGGGTGCCAGGGGCTGGTGGGGCAGTTGTTACCAACTGAAACCAGGTAGGGGTGCCCAGGAGGCTAAAAGCCGCCGGTACCTGCAGTTGTTTGGGCGCCGTCACGTTTGCCGCTCTCCTGTGCGTGTTCTTCTGGTCCATCTCTCCACAAGGAGAGCCCTTGTGAGACGCCAGGCCTTGTCTTTCAGGTTGCAGCCGTGCCCAGCGCCTCGACGCCCCTGCTTGGGGTCCTGTCGTGCACGCAGAACAACCGCTGCCTCTCGGCGCCGGACCTGAGCGCCGAGAAGCGCCTCGCGCTCACCGCGGCCTCCTCCTCCTCGGCGCTCCACAAGCCCGAACGGTCCATCAGCCCCGAGAGCAACGACAGCATCTCCGAGGAGCTCAACCACTTCAAGCCCATCGTGTGCTCGCCGTGCACCCCTCCCAAGCGGCTCCCCGACGGCCGCGTCCTCAGCCCCCTCATTATCAAGTCCACGCCGAGGAACCTCAGCCGGAGCCTGCAGAAGCCAACGAGCTACGAGGCCAGTCCGCGGATCCTCAAGAAATGGGAGCAAATATTCCAGGAGCGGCAGATCAAAAAGACGCTCTCCAAAGCAACTCTCACGTCGGCCGCTTCGGAGCCTGGGGACGATGTTCCGGCTCCTGCCACCACCAACCCCGGCAGCTGCGTCAAAGAGCAACCGGAGGAGCCCGTCCCGCCGCGCACGACGGGAGCCCCTCGCCCGGAGCTGGATTTCTATCCTTCCATGAGTGAAACGAAGCCGGGGACAGGAGGGGAGAGGAGCAGAGCTCCGCAGGCCTTAACAACAGCCGATAACTCCGCGGAAGCCGCCGCGAGAGCCAAGGTAAACGCGCGCCTCTCGGGAGCCGCCGAGGGAAAAGCCAGCGCCTACGCGGCCAAACCCTGCCTCAAAATGCCGAGCAGGAGCGGGCCGGTCGGCGCGGATCCCGTCAGAGCCCCGGGCAAGAAGCAGCTCCAGTTCCTGCCCCCCGGCGAGCTGCTCCCGGTGCGGAACAGCTCCGGCGGCGGCGGCGGGGAGAAGCTCGCAGGCGAGCAGCCGCCGGCGCCGAGACGGGGCCGCAAGCGGCGCTGCAAAACGAAGCACCTGGAGCACAAGGGGCCCCTCAAGAGACTGCGGCCGGCGGCGGCGGGCGACGCCGCCTCGGCACCCACCGCCGCCCAGCGGAGGCTGCGGCAGGAGGAGGAGGACCGGAGGCTGGCCCTGCGCCTGCAGCGCCTTTTCGACAGCGAGAACAGGACGGTGGAGAGGCGGAGAGCGCGAGGCGAGCGGTACCTGCTGCGCTCCAAGAGCACCCTCGGGGCGAAGTAGCCCTGCTGGGCGACGTGGCCTTTCTAGAGGACGCTGAGGTTGATGGGGTGGTCTTGGAGGACTGCGTTTGTCACGGTTCCCGCCCACACGATGGTCTTGCTTTTCGGTGGTAAGGCATCTGGTTCAGGGAGGAGCCCAGGGTCCTTTCAGAGTTAACCAAAAAAAAAGAAAAAAACGGAATAAAAAATAGAATAAAAGGGGGAAAAAAAGTCCTCTGACCTCTCTGGTCCATCAGCTGGAGGAAGTGTCAGTGCTCACCACGATGCACTGCAAGGCAGGTAAATATAATGGATGGTGTTTGGTTTCCTCGAGCTCAGGCTGCTGCATCAGCAGGGTACAAGGTCCTGGGTGAGTATGGAAGTATGGGATGTATCCTCCTATAGGGCACGGATCCGAATGTATCCCTCATCTGAATGTATGGATCGTAGCTTGCTTGCTCTACACAGATGACCAAGGGTGGTAGCTGTAAAACAGGGATTTGACCGAAAAGCACTGGGAGAACTTGTAAATTTATGTGAATGATGGAGGGAAGGATGGTGTGGAGCAGCCAGGAGCCGTTCTCTTGGGCTCGGTGACACCTTTCTGCCTAACGTGCCCCGGTCCTTGTCTCTCACCCAACGTATTTCACGCTCTTCCCACCAACACTTGTAATCCAGCAGGGAAAACACTGTCTTGGGGATGTGAGGAGGGAGGTTTTCCGTAGGGATGGGTATCCGAGAGCTCTCCCCATGCACATGAGACTTGTCCTTGCCTGTCCAGCACAGTCATCCCACGGTCCCTGACCCATCCCCATCCTTTCCTGGGGAACCTGCGGTGGAATTGGGACAAGCGCCCGGCCCTCCCAGCCGGTGGCTGCACATCCATGAGAAGATGCAGGTCCAGATGCTCCATGTTGGCCATTTCCAAGCGGGAATTCGTGCTGCCAGGAGACTGCCTTCCCTGGAAGGCAGAAGGTGCTAGAGCAGGCACAGCATGTGCCAAGTGTCCCGTGGTCACCTGCCGACGTGGCCAGGAGCACAGGATGGGCCACTGGAAATCATGATCCCTCTGTGCTCCTCAGCGTGACAATAACATAATAATAATAATAATAATAATAATATAATAATAAATAGCAACAGATCCAGCTGGCCTGGTGGTTTGATCTGACTCATCACCCGCTTGCCCCGTGACATTGCTGTTACTTCACAGACCAAATTGTGGGATTTATCCCACTGGATCTCCCATCCCCATTGTGGGATCTCCCATGAGAATTACTCCCATATCCCAAGGCCATATCCTTCCCATATCCCCAAGGCCTGTGCTGTATCACAGAGCATTTTCTAACCTCTTCACCATCCATTAGCCATGAAATCGTTTCCTTGATTTTTTCCCCAGGTAATTAGCCCAGAAAAACCTCAGCCCCATCCTTACCTGCTGCCTTGCAGTGTATTCACCTGGGATCCTCCGTAATTGCAGGAATCTCCTCCTTCCCTGCAGCTGAAACGGTTAAAAATAAGCAAAAATAGGAATTTCTTCTCTCTTTTGGCAGATTTGTGGGACTGCAAGGACCCTGGCGCTTTTTACCTCATTGAACTGGATGGTGGTTTTGGAGGGAGGGGTTGTTTATTTTGTTTTTGGTTTTTTGTTTTCTTAAAAAAAAAAAAAAGAAAAAGAAATCTTATATTTTAATGGATAAAATTTATATATTTTAAATACTATATTTCAACAGATCAACACTTGCATTGTGAGAAATCTTATAGCAATGATTCCATTATACATATATATACATATATATATATGCACGTGCGTGTGTGTATATATATATATAATTAATTAACACACAAACTACTGGATGTTTAAAATTGCACCCCATGCCAGCCTCGTTAGGCGCAGCCTTGTTAGGTGCCAACTGAGTCTTTGGGCTCGAACTACATTTTGTTCATGGAGCAGCAAAGTGGAGGGAATTTAAGTTATTGCAGCCTGGGGAAGTTAAGTTACTGCCCCGAGACGAGCGGCGTGGAGACGGAACCGGCGTCGCTCCGAATTTGCCCTTGGCAGCAGCTCTAAAGACCGAGCTACGCCTGGAAACCCACCCTGATCCGCTTGGATTCGGTTTCCTAAGTTCCACACTAAAGAAAACGTCAACATTTAGGAGTTTTGTGTGGTCCTTTTTAAAGCTGAGTCTCTGCTCGCTTGGAGACGCAGGTGGCCGCCGGTTTCATGGCGCTGGCGACGGCCACTTCTCCTTCTTCCCCAGCATCACGAGGCTGAAATATGTCATTTTATGCTATCATGAATGTTAATTTGGTGTAAACTTTGCTTAATTGGGGGTAAACTTGCCCCAAAAGTAGCTGCATACAAGGTCACCTAAAAGAGCAGAAATCACATCCTGGAAATCCCCAAAATCGCTTCCTTTGTCCCAAGAAGCAGCACCCGAGAAGCAAAAGTCTCCTCAAGCTCAAGATCTGCAGCTCCACAGGGGCTGAGATCCACAGGGGCCCTAAAGCAAAAGCACCTCTGGATTCCGATCCGTTTGCGAGCGGTTTCTGCTCCTTTCTGCAGCCGGGTGCTCCCTGGGCTGCTTTGGGCCCTTCCAAAATGTGATGCTGCCTCTCACCTTTGTTGCCGTCTCGGGAGAAGAATTAATTAAGAATTATTAAGAATTATGAATTAAGAACCAAACGGGGCAGGAGGTTGCGCTGCTCATAGCACAGCCCCCTGCCCCAAAGGGATAACAGAACCATCTGCCAAAGATGCCACCTGACTCCGAAAAGCAACTTTTGCCTCTCTGGAGCTTCTTTGGGGAGGAAAAAACCCCAAACTTGATGTTTTATGGTTCGTTTTGGAACAGACGCCAGGCAAACCAATGAAGGCGACGTGCCAAAAGGAGGGATGGCGCGAGGTGACGGTGCCGTGTTCTCCTCTTCCTCTCGTCAGTGTTTTCCTTCCAAGGGCTACTGTGTGCGCAGGACCCCATGGTGGGGCAAGAGGGGCTCGGCCCAAGCAAGGAGGGAGATGAAGCCTTAAAACCTCCCCGTGCCTCTGCACGTGGGTCTGAGGCCGGCCTCGCATGGGAGGCTCGTGAGGAGCCGGCCCCAGCGCCTCAATCTGCTCCAATCTTTTCCTTCTTCCCCCTTCACCCCATCTCTAAAACACTGCAAAGCATCAAACGGATCTAGAATGAGCTCTTCACTATGCAAAAAGGAAAAAAAATCAACGCAAATCTGCTCCCGTTACTGGGGTTTTGTGTACGCCTGGTTTTCTTGGTGTTTCCTGTCAAGCTGTCTGGAGCAAAATATAGATGTTGCTGCACTTTTCTCCGCTTTAAATCCTCGTGCTTTCGTGTTAGCCTCAACTTGCAATGGGAAGGCCGGTGTGGGGAAAGGCTCCGGCCGTTGCAGGGGGCTCTGCTGAACCGCTGTGGCTTCGTGCAACTGTTTTCAGAGCGACGGGAGCTCCCGGTGGCCTCTCTGCTTGCATGTGCAAAAACCAAACCCGCGGTGGGTCGAAGCGCCCCGCGGGCGTCTCGTCCTGTTGTGGCTTCTGTTGTTTGGAACGGAGTAAATGCCGCTCGTGCAAACGCGTCCCAAGGCAGAAACAGGCCCCGCGTGTACGGCGCTCGTGTACGTGTTGACGGAGGCAGGACAAAGGCCCGGCTTCAAACGGAATAAAACCAGGTTCCTAATGGTCGCTGAGCTGGTTTCGATGGTTTTGTCAGGGTTGCTGCGTGTGAAAGCGGGGAGAACGGTGAAGAGGCTACGTGGGGGTGCTGATGCTGCTGCCCTCGTCCCCACGGCGCGTGGGGAGAGGATCTGGGGGTTGCAGAGTGTGGTTGGGGCTCGACCCCGCTCTTTGGGGTCCAGTTGGTCACTCATCGCAACATGGGGTTCCCACTACCCACCATCCTTTCACAGTCTGCTTTTTAGGGAGAATTGCACTCCCTTTGGGAGCTTGTAGCTGCTGCACGGGGTGTTTTATTGCACTGAATTGTATTTATTGCAGGGCAGGCCAGCGCGCGCAGCGTCTCCATGCGCTGCCATGGAGGGAGTCCGGCTGGAAGCTGCCACCCAAATCCCTTCCCTGCAGGCGCTTCCAAACCTTAGGAGCAAGAAAAACTGGCTCCAAACAACTTAGGAAGCAACCCAATTGTCCCCTGAGACAACAAGGTGGGAGATGCTTTATTCAACCACTGGCTACGCTGCAAACTTCACCTTGAGGAGCTTCTTGGTCACCTTCTCCCTCGGTGGTCGGAGCTGTTTGGGGCTCCACTGCGTGGAAGCCGCCTCCACCAGGAGGGCTTTCATGGCCTGCATCTCATCCACGGAGCTGGTCTGACCCGGAGCGCGCTCCTCCACATGGACAGGACCCTTGGCCACCTCCTCCTGGAAGTCCCTCAGTAGCCTCAGGGCCTCCCGATAGGCTTTGGGGTTGGATTTTTTCCCCCGCAGAACGGACACTGGAGAAGGTCAGAGGTGGGAGCGGTGTCATGGACCCGCTCCTTCCAGCAGCTCCTTTTCCCTCGTGTCTCTGCAGCAGCAGCAGCCCCACGGCCCCGAGCCCGAGAACGTGGCCATGGGGCTGCCGTGATGGCCAAGATGGGGCCTCAGGGTAGGGTTAATCCGACTTAACCCAGGGGGGAACAAGGGGAACGCACCTAGGGGGACCTCAGTGACGGCGGGGGTGCTTCGCATGGCCATCAGGAGCCCTTCCAGCACCTCTGCTTTCGTCCTTCGGGGCGGAGGACCCGGCCTCTTCCCAGACTGCAAGAAAGACCAGGAGGCTTCAACCTCCACCCTCCAGGGTGCTGCTCGACCACCTTCTCCTGCCCTCCCTCCTCCACCACTACAGTCCCGAGCTCCCGCAGGTGGTAGGTGAGACATTTGCTCCCTGTGGATGCAAACAGGCCCATGTGAGCTGCTAAAGTCACATCCGCACTGGGCAACAGCCGGGCAGCTTCCGCAAGCCTAGCACGATGCCGTGACTCCAGTAGAGTCCCCTGGGAAGCCACCTTGGAAGCCAAGGGCAGCAGCACGTGGGGCTTGTGTCCAGGTGACAGCAGCTGCCCTGGGCACCCAGGAGCATTTTGCCCTTGAAGGGCTGGACTAAGATGGAGCTTGGAGGCACTGGAATGAGTAACTCGGGTGCAGTCCATGCAGCAGCTCCAAGATCTCCCCCCTGGCACGCGGGTTGCTCCCGCTCCCAGCTGCAGATGCTCTGGAAGGGACTGTTTTCCCTTGGGAGTTTGGGCTCCTCACCTTTTTCCGAGGCACGTAGGGCTTCTGCCCACTGTGGAGCTGCACCGTGGAGTCCCGATAAACCCGCGGGTGCTTCAGGAGCTGGGTCAGCGCCTGGACGTTCCTCTGTATCCCTGTGAAGGCACCGGGATGAGAGACGCCCCAGAACGGGGGCAGAATGTGTCACCACTGACCCACGAGGCCCAGGGGAGCCTTGAGGCCAGGAGGACCATGCTGCTCATCCACCCACCAAGGCATCTCCATGCCCAGCCCATCCCTTTCCTCACGTACCAACCGGTTCGATGAAATCCGGGTCCACGTCTCCACCAAGAAGCTCCTCATAGCCTCTGTAGCGCGCGGGAACAGTCGGGGAGCTTCCTCCTTCCCTCTGCTCGCTCCTCTTCCTCTCCAGCCCGTCCTCTGCCTCGGGGCGCAGCGGAGGCCTGGCCACATCCTCCACCTGGAAGCAGCAAAATCAGGGAATTCACAGCAGTTGTTTCCTTCCAGTCAAGCTGACGTGAATTCCTTCCCCAGGGGAACCTCATAGAGCCAGAAGTGGCCCTGATCCTGCTGCAGATCAAGCCAAAAATCCAGGAACTGGCTGCAGATTGCAGAGGGAGATGAGACCCAGTCACAGAATGCCAG
>VZSG01001567.1:0-45704 GCA_013398315.1 Nothoprocta pentlandii | reverse complement strand
CTTGGAGTCCTAACCATGTCCAAGCTACACAATAAGCCTTGAAGCCTGAAGACAGAGGACAGCTGCTAGCTGTCCCGTGCTAGCTCAAACCTGCCAGTGTTTGGGGCTTTTTAGTTATGCATCTAAAACACAATGACTGCCCCACCTACCCACTTCATCTCTCATCTAGCACAAGGTGCTCTTACATGGAGAATCTAAATGGCATATGGACATTAATAGCTTACACACAAGGACCAAGTAATTGAAGGTGTGATTAAAGGAGACACTTGAGCCTTGGTTAACTGCAGTGGGACATTTGTTATTTATCTGATCAACAAATCTGGGAAGGATATCATTCATTGGGAATAGGTTGGTCTCACTGGTTTCTCAGAACTACACCAAGCTGCACTTACTACCCAAGAAAGAAACAGGAGTGATGTATCCAATATTGAGCCAGATCTTGCAAGTCCATTCACCTGTAGCTGAGATTCAAAGGAGATCCAGCAGCAGCAGCAACGAGCTAAAGCTGTCACATAGGCAGCTACTATTTGGAGAGATCAGGTCCCTGGAAAGGGGCGGCCAGTGACAGCAGCAGATACTGGAAGGAGCATCTGAAAGGTGAATGTCAGTGCTCGCCCACTGCATGGATACAAGCCCTGGCAGCCTCGTTCAGACACATATTGCAGCTATCAACAAAACAGAGCAGCTTAACTGCTATTTCTTCTGACATGTAGGCACGTACGTGTTCTCGTCTTCCAAGCATTTACCACCTGCATCAAAGTATTTCTAGGATACAATTTCTGAAAGTCCTCATATGTCATAACGACTCTCCATCAGTATTTTCTTCTAAGTCTTTAAGATTCTAAGAGCTTGTCTCTAGCTGTAACAGTTAACCTACTAAAATATAGCACTCCTCCTGGAAAATCTTCCCAACACATGTCCTTAGGCCAGCAAAGCTGCCAAAACACTGTCACTAATGCTGCACCTAAGCTCGCTTATGCACCTTGCAAAAGCTGCTGACTAGAGAGCAGTTAAATAAATATATATCCAATTCCTCTAGCTTGTACAGCAATGTCTTCTGTGGAAAACAGTATCGTTTTCACAGGAGTACAAACACTTTTTTTTTAAATTTTTTTGCAAGTTTTCTACACAGGAGGCAAGGAAACCAGAAATACATTTGAACATATACTTAACTAAGCAACTACAAAGCCCCATTTTACAAACATCAGAATTAGGGAACTCCATATAGCTGATGGATGAGGCTAGCCGATGCAAAAGATGCCCAAAGATCAAAAAATATATTTCCTCTTACACTGGCTGCAATGCAACTGCAAATGGGAATGCTCTTCTATACTAAAGGGCAAAGTGCTTTCTTTAGGAGGAGACAAACAGGCATTTGCAGCCCCGTATTTCTGAGGCACCCTGCCCGCTCAGCAACACGCTAAGCGAGCTCTCCACCAAAGTCACAAGGAGGATGGTACCACCCTGTCTTCAGTGCAGCTCTCGGCCTCAAGAGAAAGGAGATATTCTCCCTTTACCACAGAACATACAAACACACACACAAAAGCAATACTCCTGCAGATCAGCAAAATAATTTCCAAACATACACGGTTTTCCCTCCACTTACAAAGTCCATTTGGGATCAATGGTAACACAGCAGCGAATGTTCAGCCCTTATTTTGGAGAAATAGGGAAGGAAGCGAATCAACAATAATGAAAGCTGGAGCCATCCAGTGTTGAAGTCTCTGCTACTGAGCCAAAACTCAAACTGAGATCAGAACTGCACTGAGATGAATGCACTTTCCCACTGTGTGGACCATAAGTGAACAGCACTAATCAATTTGCCATTTAGAATAAAATAATTCTGGTATTTTCTCAAACAGCACTGTTCCATTATGATCACAGAGGCTGGTATCCACCTATTTAAAGTTTCCTAAGTTTTTTGTCCCTGTTTCACAGTTCAATGTTAACCTATGCATGTCTGATTCCTTGTAAACATCAGCTTTTCCTAAAACTAGTAATTTGCATTAAAGATGCATCACTGTGGGGAGTCTTCAAGCAGCGCAGATCGGCACTGCAGCTCCTTCTGTGAAAAGCTATGGATTTATCCCCGCTGAGGACTGAGCTGGTGTATTTAAAGGCTATGAGGATCATTAGCCTCACGTAGTTTGCATCACATCAGCCACTAAACTTGGCAATCCCCAGCCAAACACTGGATCGAGTGTTTCTGGAGAGAGAGAGATGCGTGGAAAAATAACAACAAGCGAACATGGAGGCAATGTAAAGGCGACAGAGAGCGATGTGAGTGGATTTCATAATCACTCTCTACCTTTTGCTCCATAATATATAAAAGCTCACTGTCAAGATTTTCTATTAAACCTTTACAACACTAAGATCTCAATGTGCTGGAAATAACCCAATGCAATGCATTGGAAAATTGTTAAGCCATAATCATTTTAGCTAAGAACATCATATTTATGACAGCTCCACCATTTTCATTACAGCTTTGGCAAACATGGAAAGCTTTTTACTCCCCATTTAACAGCTATTTTTGTAGAGACCAGAACTGCTATTAATACTACAGTATTAGAAATTGAAGTTGGATTTTAATAAGAGCTGGTTTCTCCTTGCTTATCTCGGGGAGAAGCAAAAAAGGTTGCGTCCCACCAATTTGTCTGGTGGCTGCTGTGAGAACATATAGGGTATTACATAGAGTATCCATCTGCTTTCTTAACAGCAGCACAAGATAACAAAAAAAATCAGAGATTTTCTCTCAAGATAACAAAACGCCAAACCAGACAAATGAAACTCAAGAAAACAAAGACAGAAAATACAGCTATCTCTGACTTTACGTGGTACATCTGCTGCAACAAAGATCAGCTTTGCTCAAGTCCCTTCTTAAATGGAACTTGAAGTGATGCTGAAGCCTTATTGCTGTCTATCTGTAGTTTCCTATCTGCAATTGCCATCCAAACAGCATCTCTCAACACAGATCTAGCTCATCGGCAGGCCATGCAGTGCTAAGAGATTAAAAGTCTGAGCACTGCTAACCAAGCCAGAGAAAAGAGTTAGCATCAAGGTCAGCACCTCCACTGCCCGTTAAAGACCCTTAAATAACAGTGTACACTGTGAGATCGGCACAGCACGTGAGAGGAGCCTCACTAATAAGCAAACTCCCAAAATAAGAATTCTAAAAGGAAGGAGGTAAGTTATTTGGAATCACAACTGCCGATTCCTGCATGTTTAAGCATCAGATGAGCAATCTTATTTTTGTCCCAGTTTGCCTCTATTAGTTCCCTTGATCCTCTTCTCTTATTCTTCCTATGGCTCTTGATAGTAATGTCAAAACACAATATTGCCAGAGCTGCTGTGTATGGGGTATTTTTAGCCTAACACATACACTGCAATACTACAAAGTAGTAATAATACAACCAGTTTTAGGATTACTGATTTGCAAATGTCCTTCACAACATGGTACTAAGCCTGAAAGCGCGGTCTTCCCGCTGCTGTCACAGACAGTAACAACCAGACGACTACAGTTATCCCACTGTGCTCCCAAAACGGGTGACTGCTTACCGGTGGCTTTTATTTATTTATTTTATTTTAAACCTACAACTCATGAATGACTCAGATTTCCCCGCAGATTCATCTGAAATATTTACAAACGCATGATTTACATAGCCATACTTTGGTAAGACAGAGTATCCCACGTAACGTGGGGCTCCCGCTAAGCGGGAAGCCCAGCTTTTCAGATGCCAGGCTGCCTTCATAAACGCTTTCCAAGGCAGGCTTCTCCATCACGCAGGCAGTCCACAACAGCAAGTGCTCTGATAACCAAGTGCTATCCCAAACAGGTAATGGGGAGGAAAACAAAATGTCCTGATCAAGACAGGATGAGAAGAGCATATAATGTTTACAGGAAGTAAAGACACTCACCTCTCTCTCTGCCACTTGCTTTTGCCTTGTAATGTGGAAATCTGTGTAAAAATACAGAAAAAAAAATTTAAAAAGTCTTCATAAAAAAACACCAGATAAGAAAATTCAGACAGGTCTAAATATATGTTTAAGTTTTATTCATCTCAATACGCATACTGAGATGAACCGTGCTTGAAGAAGTAGGTACATGGTAGGTAGAAGCAAGTCTCCAGTTTGATTTTGAATAAATTATACTGTATTTCCAGCTCTACTTTGAGAATAGCTATAGCTGCGCTGTTTGCTGCACCCTAGGAGCCATTACGGTCCCAGTGGATATCACAGATGTGGCGGGAGAGGGTGAAGAACTAACACAGCACTGCGGCACACAGAAGATGAAAACTAGCAAGATTCAAGCCAGTCACAGAACCCATGTCTGACCACCCTTCCCCTGCCCCCAAAAGCCCTCACTGTCACTCTGAGATCCATCAAATCTCACTTTTGTGTTGAGTCTCAGAATTTTGGTTCCTGCTTTGTTTGGTTGCTTTATTTTTATACAGTTTAAATTTTCAATACCGCACACCATACTGGCTTTTTGTCCTGACCTGGAAGGAGTATGGTCAGTAGAAAGCTGCCCTTGCACTATCAGCATGGATTCAGACCCTTATTTCTGCACTCCGAAGTATTGTAGCACACTGTCAACAGACAGCACCATACATCCTATAAACCCCTGACATGCCTAGATACAACAGATAACCCCACCTTGGGAATGAAACAAGGAGATATAAGCAATACTGTAGCTGAGAAACAATAGCTTTTGTAGCACAGATTTGGAGGTTAAACGTTAGTATATCAATCCTGTTATCTATCCTAGGCTTTCTTTGTATGTAGCAAACCAAGAGGAAGCGCTCAGAAACAAACACACTTGAATCAGCTCAACCATCTGCAGCAATACTCCAGAAGACAAGAGATGTGCAGAGCAAGGCCTGGCCTCCTTTCCAGCCTAGAGGATTCAGGTTTCCAACATTTCTAGAAGTGCAAATTTCTCCTGACAGCCACAAATTCATCTAAAGAGTGATGGCAATTAAAGAAACGTATTCTGTCACACTGCAGGGTTTTATTTTACTTGATAATGCGTTGATATATATACACACACAAAAATGAAAAGCATATTTTGACATTTAAAGCCATCCTAACTTGTCTTGCCACACAGCCTAAGCTGTCAAGAGAAATGTGGGAGTGCTGCAAAGTTTTTAGATAACAACTTCTAATTAAGACAAAGTTGAATTCTTAACCAAATTAGAACACACAGCTTCTCCCATGCAAACACAAAAATAAAAAACATTTGGCTAGCAGACATTCTTCTGGCCAGTAACTTCCCCAAAGCCACAACTGTGACTGATGCCGCTGCAGTCTGAGTGTCGGCTTGTAAGTTTTTCTTCTCCAGAGACTCCTTTGGTGGCAATCCTCTCTCTGCTTTCAATCTAAAGTCTGGTTTCTGATATTTTCTCTCTCTCACTCTCTGGGAACAGAGGAAGAAGATAGCTTGGATATCAGAAGTGATCTTGGGTGGCACATAGTTCTATGGAGGCTAATTTTACTATCACTAGCATTTCCTGCACTTTTGTAGACTTCCAATTACATACACGCTCCTCACCTACTAAACTCATACACATCATATCACTCATACATATCACTATAAAATTTGTTTTGAAACTTATATAAGAAGAAAGTGTGGACCTTCCCAAGGATACTCAACTGAGGAGGAGCATGTTGATCTAGCATGTATTAAAGAGGACTACATCATTCTATAAATTCAGCAGCACAAAGTATATATCTGATGAGAGGGTGATAAGGAGAACATTTAAGAAGCATTAAGATGATTATGATGGGCCATGAGTGCCCAGCTGGAATGGCTGGCAAGGGCAGCCATCACCTGTCCACAGTGAGGACCTGCAGGACACTGCACGGCCACAAACCATTCCCCTCTGCAAAAGGAAGGAGCTGGGGCTGTAACTCTAATCCTACTCGCCTTGGCTCTCTCCAGTAGCAGTTTAGTAGCTGAAAGCACACACAGTCCTTCAGGTTAGTCATTCCAAAATGAAGTGATAGGGAAAGCATCAAGCTCTTCTCTCTCTTGCCTTTTTTCTTCCCCCCACCCCCCTCCTTCCTCTGTGGTAGACAGAAAAGTCGTTTTTCCTTCCCTTTCTCTCCTTTCCTTCCCTCTTTTGTACCACATAACCCCAAAATTGCTGGACAAATAATATAAAAATAGGGTGAGGGCAAGATCAAAGCTAGCAAAGAAAAGAAGATGGATTCAATTTAAAAAGTCTTCATGAAGGGCTATGTAAACAAGACTAGCTGTGAGAAATATCAGGCGAAAAACAAAAGGACACTTCAAACCTGGAACTGCCCAATGAGAGAAGTGACAGCAGCTACACCTACGTTACGATTTTCGCTCAGGAGCGTAGCTCCGAAGCAACTGTCCCATCGTCCCCACATACTCTGCACTGGTTGCCATCCTGCAGCGGCGCACAAACTCAACCGATCTTTTTTGGATGAAACAAAACCTGAAATAGACCCTATGAAAGTGCTCAGTAGATTGTGGATGCTGATGAGTATCCACTGGACTAACGTAGGGCCAGTCTAAACTGCACGCACAGATTGTGCACCACCTACACCTCCTATCCTGCTCTGGAGATTGACTTCTACTGTGCACTAGTGTTCACTAACAGACGCTGTGACAAATGCTTTGGAGAAGAGAGGACAGCCTTCTGTCAAAGAAGTAGTAAAGAAGGGGTGCAAGAAGACAGCAGAGGGGATGCCTGCTACTGCATTTACCCTGTTTGCATTGTTTATGGATGGATATATTGATATATGTCAGAGACACACCAGTGAAGAAATAATTTTATCTCCCTCTCTCTGCTCATTTCAAAGACCTGCAGCCAGTGTGAAATGGATCTTGACGATAAAAGGGTGAACACGCAAATCTCTTCAGTCCTAAAAGATGACCAGCATAGAGAAGGTGGTGGAGTTACATTTGCACAGAGTACGTAACTATTGAGGGTTGATTTCCCTACAGAGTTTTTAAAAGCCTGCTTCAGTATGGACGGTTTACAAGGCTGACAATGCTGTCAGCAACCCTCCAAGGAATCAAACAGCACTATGCTAAACGCACTTGTCTGGTTTTCACCAGTTTGTCTAAGTGCACAACAAAGTAGTCCTGAATCCCCATTTCTTCACTATCTTCTTTGTGTTAAACCTTAGCATCTTAATTACACTAATAGTTAATTAATGATTATGCTAATATATTGTCTGTGGAGCCATATGATAAACTGGGTACTGAAAGCCCAGAAGTTTCCCTTTTCTAGGGAGGGGATGTCTTCAACCGCATTGCTGAACCTACACATTTCAGCGTTCCAGCTTCCCCAGTACAGCCTCGGTGATGGTCACTGGGACACAGACAGTAGGGTAGGACAGGTGTCTGCTCAGGCTGGCTTCCCTACTGAGGTCAGTCTTTGTCACCACTTTTCAGAATTGCAACCTGGATCCAGTGATATTTTCATAAATCAGGAGCTGCAGCCTACTCTAAAGACACTTGTTCCATTCTGCAGAAAACAGGTAGAGCTTCCAGAAGAAGTGTCCATCACCTCACAAACGCTGCATCCTGGAAAGATAAAGCCTAAAAGGGAGCTGGGCAGTGACAGCGGCAAGTTGAGAAGTCTCTAAGCTTATAGAAGGTTAACAAAGCTCTCTTTTGTCAGCCTTGGATTGTCTCATTGCAAATTAGTTCTCATGTAGAGAGAAGCAAGAGAAGCAGCCATGGAGCAAAGGGGTGCGTTTGTTTCTACAATGCCTTTTGTTCACGCCAGCAATATGGAAATGCAAGATAAGGACTTCTATTACCCTGAGGCTATAGGGTACATTGTATTCCAAGCTTTTGCCTAAGTTTCGTTAATGCAACATGAGCTGAGCATGCTCAGCAAGAGGAAACTAGAGCCACCGCATTTTCATCGGTACATGGGAAGGTGCATTTTCATAGGTGGGAAACATTTACTATTTAATTCTCTTCCAACAACTTCAGAGACAGCCTGGAGATTTTGCTTGGAAAAAGTGAAATGGAAGAGAAACATAGGCATCAGTTAGCTGAAACCACTCACATTACAACATCATTCAACAAGTCCCCATCTGTATCAGTACTAATTCACTGCTTCAGCTGACCCATCTAAACACTGCAAGCTAAATATATTAACAGGTGATGAAAACACAAAATATATATTCAAAAATGATGACAACAACAGCAAAGGAAGAAGTAATATAACTTTCACCAGAGATATAGCATAGGGGAGTGTAAAACAGGCTGAGGAGGACTTGGAGCATGTGTCTCCCAAGATACAGAAGGAGCATTCCCCACTAAGGCACAAACACATGCCTTAGATACTCAGAAGGGATGCAGTAATTCCTGAAGGGGTAAGAGCTCCATGTGGCATTTGTAGCAGCTCAGCTTGTCCCATGCAATATTTGAGGGATGACATCAGCAAGCAACTACTTTGCCCCATCTCTAGTCCCTGGAGTCACACGGACATTTCCACCACCAATTCCAACTGCCAGAATAAACGTACCAGAAGTTAAACAGAGAGAATCACAGTGCAGTTAGGACTGGAAGGGACTCCTGGAGATCAACCGGTCCAACAGGTTAAGCTACAGCAGTTCGCCCAGGACCAAGTCCAGTTGTGTTTTAAACGTCTCCACAGCTGTAGGCTCCACAGCCTTAGCAACCTGTTCCAGTGTTCAACCATCCTCACAATATTTACTCAATACATTGACTGAAACAGAACATGAAAATTGCTGAAACTCATAGGGCCAGGTTTCCAAGTTTAGTAACTTGCAGACCATAGACTTGCACTGATTCGCTCAACCTGAAAGTAGAGTTCACAGTTCAAGTTATATCTCTTTTTTTTTTCTCTCTCTCTTTTTTTTTCTTTCTTCTCTCCTTTCTTTTTCCCCTCCTCCCGAGGGGACCATAAATTGATGATTCCATGAAAGGGTCCCCTCCTCTAACTCATTCTGTCGGGATGATTTTTTTTTATACTTCGCAGTTAATGGAAATAATTGGTTCCAACACCTTTATAACTTCTTAGTTAGAACCTTCCGTTGCTTTGTCATGCTCCTCTTGAACTGTTTCCTTCCATAGTTTCTTAGACACCGTTGCCTTCTCCTAGCCCACTTAGTCCACTAAGGCCTCCAAGTGGCCTTTGGTGAACTCTCCTGATACTCCATACCTTTCAGCTTCTGTAGTCCCAATGGCTTCTGTCCTTTCTCTTCTCTTTCTCCTCTATATTTCATCTCATTTGCAAACGCAAATTCACATCTCCTGAAGCCTTGTAGAGCACCTCTTCAGTCCAAACTAAAATCTCAAGCTTGTTTCCCTTATATTTTTATGCAAACGTCTATCAGTTTTCCCAAGCTCAACATGGCTAAAGCAGATACTTTTGCTTTCTCCCCAAATCTCTCCTGATTGTCATTTTCTTTCCTAATGACTTCTGAACAGTATCAGCACCTAACTTGAAGACCAAACTCATTTTGGAGCTCACTCTCAATTCTTTCATCTTATATCTAAGGCTATACCTCTGCCTAGCAGATGCTTTTACATAGCACTTACAGTAAACCAGCCATAGCATCCTATTGTCTGCAGAGATAAAACCCTCCTAACAAATGCAATCCTGCTCTACAGCTATTCATCCAAAATGCTGCTTTAAAGACCATTTTTGGACACTATTCCTTTGGCACTGTTATTTATTTCTATGCAAGCCTCCAGTGATTCCCTTCTCTCCTTCACATCAAAAATCAGTTACTTACCTTGCTAAGTTGTTCAGTTTACTGTCTCCTATCTGTCATCTCTCACCTCTTCTCCAAAATCCAAAGATTGATTTCTGCCTCTGTCGTGACCCCAGGGATTCTATAAACTCTGATCCAAAGTCTGCAAACATTTTATGCCCCTTGAGTGACTTCTAGCTCCATGAAAAGTCTGCAGGATTTGGGGCCAGGTTTTGTCTCACGAATAATTTCTGAAACCAATAGAACTACTCACAGTTTGCAAAGTCAAGCGTATTATGCCTCAGGGAAGGTGTCCTTCAAAAATGGTTTGCTGGTATAACTATGGAAGTACTACTATCTTGGCACAACTAAAACAACTAATTCTCCTAACACAGGTGAAGTCTATAGCAACAACATTATATTTTATAGTGTGACTTATACCATTCCACAGAATGAAAACACGTATGTGTATATGTCAGCAAAAGTATTTTTGCAACCGTGTTAGGTCTTCTAGTACTATACCCAAGTTTCAATAAGCTAGTGAAAAGCAAACAAATGAAAAACTCAACAAATTTTCCTACACTGAAAGACTTTTTTTCTGGGCTGAATGTAGTTTAGTCATTTTCTATGACTGGGACGGAAATGTATAAAATTAGCCAATTGATGAAAGCTAAATCATACAGAGATACATGCATAGTTATGTATCTATGTATCTTGATACACAGACATTTAAAAATATTTTTATAGACAGTATGTATTTCTGCAGCTGAAGTTGAAAAACTGACAGCCTAGTCAAAAAAACCACAGCTTCAGTGCAGAATGTGATTCTTCACACTGTGGCAGGAACATATGTGTACCAGGACATTAAAGGATACATCTAGGATTAGAGGACTGCTTAGACATGACGTCATCCTTTGGCTTCTCCTGAGACTATCTGCAGGAGTGATGAATTCACTTAATGCTTATGGCCAGAACTGTTCTCTTCCACATACATCACCAGTAATGAGCATCTGTAAAGAGGGTTTAGAGGTGCCTAACTCATCAACTAGACAACATCACTAGATCTATACAACTCCAAAGAAATAAATCAGTTGTTTTTCAGTATTCCAACATAAAGCATTAGATGCAAAATATTGATAATGGACAAAAAATACTGAACCTAATACTACACTAAAAATTTAGCTCATTGGATTGGTAAGTAGAGGCACTACGGTAGTTTTCCATTGCATTACATATACATTAGAGCACTGTATCATAACAACTTTCTTTATAGTTACGTTAGTACAAAACTTTCCTAATTTGCTAATTTTCCTAATCTACTAAAGGATGAAAAAATATTTTTTTTTCCGTGGGTAAAACATGAGACCATTGAGGGACAATTAACATCAAGTATTTTGATGCCCTTTTTTTGCAGAATTACATTCACAAATCAGAGTTCCTCTCTAAAAGCACTTTGGCTGCCCGCTGAAAGCTTCCTAACACTTTGCACAAAAATGCCCAAAACTTGAATTTGCAGGAAACATCTTGCAGCACATACACAGGGTGGTTGAGAGGAGAAGAAACTCCAGAATAATGAAGTACAGCACCAAAACCAAAAGCATCACTGGCACACTCTTCAAAGAAACAGAAATCCAAGGTTTCTGCAAGTAGGACAATAATATAACCAAATGTAGATCAGCAGCTACTAATGAGAGCTCAGAAAACAGATGTTGCTGATAGCACATAAGCTGCATTTGATTTCTTTTTTTTAATGGATGCAGAACATGAGTAACAAAGCATGCACATTTCTATAGAACCTCTTTTTCGAGAGGCTTTACAGTCTATTTATTTTCCGATGTTTATCTCATTCCTGCTGAAAAGCTCTATTTAATATTAAAGTTCCTTTGTTCCGCTTTAATAGCAATTTTCTCAATTCTTGAAAAGCTTGAGAGTACACATTTACGCTGACTAAATCTGCATCTCTTTCTTTACCTACATTAATAGAAAACTTATCTGCTCTACAATGCACTGCAAGCATCCAAGGCTTCTATAATTACTATTCAGCTCTTAAGTCCAATGCACACAAAAGGAGGGCAGTGTAGCCCACAGGAGGACAGGAATAACATTGTGTATTTTGTTGAGGACCATCTTTCACCATGGGAAGCTGCACAACCCTCCATCAAGCTCCACAGCTCCCTTTAGTAGCATTTTAAGACAGAAGTGCGGATTACGGTTTACTCGAGGGAACAATCTCCAGCTCTTGGCTTCTCAGCCAATGGATCACACCAGTTTCTAGAGATGATTAGCCTCATGTAGCCTGCAGAGCCCTGTGTGGCCACATGTTAGAAAAACCGAGAGGGATTTGTATTGCCTTTGGGCTGTACACATTTCTAAATGCCATGAAATTAAAAAGCTCCTTTATTTCACTGTAATTGCTTTTTAACTGCATAAGAAAAGCTGAACTTTACATGCCTGTCGCTGAGTTTGAAAGCACTCGCAGCCGTGGACTGAAACATTGGGAGACCTGCTGCCAAAGGCAACACCTGAGGCAACAAGCCAACGGGGGGGGGGCTAACTAGCCCCAGTATGAAAACACACGCCCTGCCCTGCACAGGGAACTTTTCTGTCCTAATTCACCCATGTCCTCCCCTTCATTTCTTTTTATCGTGGCTATTGCAAGTCTCACTCTGCGACTGCTGCCTCCTCTCCTTCTGCTCAGATGCGTCTCTCTGCTGCAGATGAGAACAGCCTTGTTCCTCACTCCCAAACCCAGCACCCTCCAGGCATACAACAGGAGGAAATTTTTGAAACAAGTCCCAGGGGACATCGCCAGCCAGCCCGGCATGACTAATTATAGTGATTAAACTAATGGCAGAAGATTATCACATCGCCACAGCAGGCCATTTGTCACATCCTGCCCCCGGGAAAGGCCCACTCCCTGTCTCGAGGGCTGTTTACCTGCCCTGTGCAGCTTCTGCTCCAGCTGGACACGAAAGCAGCTGCCTCCTCCCGCAGCAGCGGCCGGAGACAGGAGAGTCACGGCCAGGTTGGCCTTGCAGGCTGGACCAAGCGTCACTTCCCAGAGGTGGCGGCCACAGGAGGGTGTTAAACCAGCATCTCTTCTAAAGCTTCACAGAGGACTCGCTGAAGTCCCCAGCAAGATAGAGTGCACATTCAGCATATGGATGGAAAACGGTTGCTGCTTCTGTCATACATCTCTCCTCTCACACCTTCCCTGTACATGTCCTATTTGTCGCTACCACCCTGGCTTCTCTGGTACATCCATGCTGCTTTCAATCCTTTCTTCCACCTCTCCAGACAGTTCAGATTCCCTTTCTATCTCTGCTTGAGCCCAGCCTTACATAAGCAGCTTTTCAATATAAAGCTCCCCAAAACATCTGCTGCCTCTCCACTTTCCCCCCCTTCTCTTTCACTATCTTGCTTATATCCTGTTTTTTTTTTCCCCTTCATTCTTCAAATGGATCTCTGCATCTCCTCCTTAACCTAGCTGCTCCCAATGTCAAGTGCTGTCCCTTGCTCACTTACTCCTTTGAAGTCAGGGAACAGCTAAAAGTTAAAATAAATGTCTGCGTCTGGCCCCTCCTCAGGCTCTCCAGCACTTAAAAGATAACAGGAGAAATGAACACAGTACTGGCCAGCTCTCAACAGTGACAAAGCAATTCAGTTCCAATCGACACCACCAGTTCTGGGAGGCTTCAGCTGCCCCTTCAATCACCTCTTTTCTTAGATGCTCTGCCCACCCACTGCCGTCCCTGGAGTTCTCCTTCTTTTCTCAACAAAAACGTTCTGTAGGTTTATCGTTTGCCCTGGAGAAAAAAAAAAAAAACGAACACAAAAACAAAAAAAGAGCCACTGTGTCCCATCAGGCAGTTCCTCCTGCAAACATATGACACTTCACACAGTTTCCACTTGAAGTCTACTGCTTCAGTACAAGTCTGAGACCCGCTTTCAACTCATCACTGCATTTATCTAGCTTCATCTTCCCCACTTCCAATAAATGCAAGTATAAAGGCTACAGAAGAGCTGCACAGTTCACCTTTGTAATCTCACTTCAACTTGTGTGCTAACTCTGCATATTTAGGCTGTTTTCTTCCAACACAGCATAAAGAGTCACGAGTAAAAGTGAAATTACACAGTCCCACAGGGATCCTCCTTTTGCTTAATACTTCCTTCTTTTAACGCATTTATTAGAGTTTCTGAATTAACAGAGCAGATGCAGGCCAAGGAAGAAAATTTTAATTTTGAAGATTATAATGGATTACAAAACATTAACATCACTGTAAAACCCACAAAGTAGTAGCGCTCAAGGGACAGCAGAGCAATTAATGGAGCTGGTTTATTTACCTAACTCTGACGCACTGCTAGGGCATTCAGAGAGCCAACTGAGTTGTGTTTACACACGCAGGACTATGAGGCTTCTTCAGCATCACAGAGAAGACACCCTGTTCTGGATTCAGAGACCACCAGCTGCTCAGGAAGAGAAAATATAACAGAAACACCAAAACAGCAGCTTTAAACAGATACTCCCCATTAAAACTGTGGGCAAGACTAAGACACTAGTAAGGACATGGCACAAAGAGTTTACAGAGGGCTTGATGCCAGTGCACTGTATGGACTACCGCAGGCTTTTGATTAGCACTGAATAATGTTGTCCTCTTTCCATACACAAGCAAGGTTTAAAATAAAAACGCTGAAAGACCACGCTTGGATCTTAGGTGGAATTCTAATGCTTCAATCACGTGACAAACCTGAAGACTCCGCTTCGCTGTCACTTGGCTCTGCAGTCCACCTCTGTCCCTCTGCTTCTTCATCTAATGAGTGCTGCAGGCACCTAAGTCCTGCACACCACCCACCTTAGTCCCTCTCAGCACCGAGCAGCTCAGCTTTCTTCATCTCCACAGCTCACTGCAGACGGATCAGGGAGAAGGAGGGCACCTTTCATCCTCCCCTATGCCTCGCCCTCATTTTACAGGAATGAATTTGAAAGTCAGGTGGACCTGGAAAGAGCAACTTCCATGACTGGAACTCATGCTCAGCACTCTCAGCGCTACAAAAGGATTGTGCACTTCGGAGAAAAACGCCACCGGGCATGCAGCTTTTGAGGGATATTGTTGGATCCTGACTTTGCCTGGGATTTTAGTTACCAGCCTGGACATCATTGGCAATTCCTCTGATCCTTTGTAACTCCATTCTGAGCTGGCCTGCTGTAAGCACGGTGCGTGCAAACAGCCAGCTCCGTGCCACCTTCCTACCCTCTCTTTTTAAACCCTGAAGCATTCCCACTAGGCAGTATGTAATTAGACTACTGTGGGCAATACACATTTAAATATGACTGGATTTTCTCTTGTAATAAAAGAACATGCACACATACAGAAATATGCATTTGAAATGTTCCCTTTAATCTGCCTGCTCCTTCCATTTCTTTTCCTTGCTGTGAATGTTGCAGTGCTGGTTTAGTTCCCACTAAGATTTGATGGTTTGTTTTTATACTACAATCCTGGTTCAAACCGACTGATTTTCAGTGCTGGATGCTCCAGTGAACCTACAAAAACTCCTTTATTTATTTATTTTTTACTGCTTATACAGAGCTAGCTGGAAATGACTTTTTAATTTTATTTTTAGCTCTCTTTCATTTATATTATTCTACTTCCTATTCAGAGGCTGTGCTACACAGAGACAAAAATTAAGGAAAAAGGACTTTTCTCCATTTTTTTTTCAGCTCGTTCAATGAAAAAGAAAAAAAAAATTAAACATTTAGCTTTGGCAATGGAACGAAGAAATCTCATCCTAATTTCTTGGATACTGTCACTACTACTTTAAATATCCAAGTGAATTTTCCTGCTGGTCCTAAATCTGTTCCTACTATTCTTATCAAGTTCAGTTTTCAAAAACATCTCATTTCCGTTTTCCAGCAGGGACTTAAAAGCAGTTTCCAGAAAGAATTCCAGTAGCCAGATGTCTCTCTTTTACGTACTATTTCAAATAATACACACGCCTCAAATTCCTAAAATGTCACTTCCTTGCCCTTAGAAAATCAGGCTCCATTAAAGAGACTGAGACCAAAGGACCCAAATAGCTTTTCTTTTTTTTTTTTTTTTTTTTTTTTTTTTTTTTTTTTTTTTTTTTTTNTCTTGTCTTTGAGTCTCATAGGACTTCTCAGGCATCAAGACACCCACCTGCAGTTTTATATACCTCAGGACCCTCATCAAACTCAGGTGACTTTGGAAACTCAGCATTTAGACTTGCAATACGCATAGCGAGTGCAAAACTGTCATCCCATGGGAGATATTTTTCCATTATTTTTTCATCTGTCTTTATAATGACAGCCTCTTGGCAGCTTGTAACTGAAACTTATTCCCAACTTACATTTATCCTCCCATAAAAGGTGCTTGCAACTGCATCAGTGAGGCTGCCTAATAGAACTCGGCTCCTGGATCATAATAAGGTTTAATGACCAAGAAAGATGGAAGCCCTGTTTCAGTTTAACAGCAAAATAAAAAGCAGGAATAAAAACAGACTTGATAACTCTGTGCACTCCCTTATCCAGGGGTATTAAACCAACCAGACTAGACTTCCTACTGCAGTTACAGAGCCATGGAAGACACTGGGGAAAGCTAAAACTGAGAACAGCAAAGCCCTGCCATAGAGCAAAGCCAGCGGGCTGCAAATTGGCATCTATTACATGAGTTTAACCTCAGTGATGCCAATGGACTCAAAATCACGGATTAATCTTTCTCCAGGAAGCTGCGCGGAACCACGAGGAAGCAGAAACAGCTCACAGAGAGCCTGGGAGGGAATTGTTCTTTCTGCATAACCTCGCACAAACCGTCCTGCTCATAAGCAGCCTGATTTGGTAAGGAAAATAAATAAATAAATAAATAAAAAGGCAGAAAAGCATTCTGCACAGTAAGCATGGAAAGACATAACTTTC
This sequence comes from Nothoprocta pentlandii, assembly GCA_013398315.1. NCBI lineage: Eukaryota > Metazoa > Chordata > Aves > Tinamiformes > Tinamidae > Nothoprocta > Nothoprocta pentlandii. The sequence continues at coordinate 29,065 of VZSG01001567.1, read as the reverse complement.
TCCTATAGAGGATCCCATCCATCCCATGCATTCTGCGGAGGAAGGCTGAAGCTCATGGTAGATGAGACAGCTATGCTTTGCTCTCTACGTATATCTGTCACTCTGCAGAAAAGCTGCATTCAAAATGAGTAATCAGGGTTGCAGAAATCCTGGTTATTGTCCCATAACGTTAAATACAGTGAAATCACGGCAGATTCATGTATTACACACTGCCAAGCTTGACATTTTCATTGCTAATGTCACCTACAGCTTAAGGCTTTTTTTCGCCATAAATCAAGCAAGGTTTCTTTTCCCCTTTACTAAGAAGTATAAGGCCTATATTTCACAGAACCATGTCAAAGTTGTCACACACTATCTGTATTCATTTAACACACACACACACAAAGAAAAGACTTTTGGTTCAAAATTTTAACCCATTGCTTTTATTGTTGCAGTGGATTTACTATTGTCTTGTGCTGGCTGTGCCATACCCTGCATGCATACAGCAGCCTTCACAAGAAGCCAAGAGAAAAACACCTAGCCACTTAACCACCTTGCACAATCCTCTCCCAAGCACGCTCCTGTTTATCATGACTAATAGCTCTTTTCCTGTTCCCTCCTCCTGCACTGCTAGCGCACACACACAACGCACCCATTTGGTACTTCCCACATCCACATCCAAACTGGAAGAAGCTGCCCTGCTTGAGGCGATGCACAGCCTGGTAAGCTGTAAAGCCATCCAGATCCCTGGGCTGCACTCTGATCCCAGCAGCCCATTTGATAAAGCACAATCTCCCCCACAAGGAAGGTTGCAGTGGCAGCATGCAAGATCCCTGTATTACCTTTCACTGAAATCTACTTCACGCAGCATATTCTGTATGTATTTTTAAAGTTCTGTTTCACTTTTTCAGTGTCACTTGCACCCACAATGTTGCTGTGTTTAAATTTTGAACTTGCAAGACGGATCTTGAAAAATACCTTCCCCCATAGTGCGTAGGAGGCTTTTCCCACTGAAAACAGAAAAATATAGCAAAATCAAAACCATCTAATCTTCAACCAAGTATTGCTTCTCTTTCCTTTCTCTCCCCCTATGCATTTGTCTGCTTTGTTTCGACTATTTAATTAAAATCTAATCTTGTAAAATGTCATTTTTTCAGAGCATTATTAGATTTCAAAAATGGCTCTATCTGCGTTGCCTGGAAATCTCTCTTTACTCACACTCTGACATCTCTGGGACAAGATCCTCAGGAATCATATGCTGCCACACAAGCATTGCCTTCAGCGCAGCACTTCAGTGGCAAATCCGGCGCTTTGCAGGTGAATCTCTCATTTCTGCCCAGAAGCCTCTATTTCCAGGAAAGCGACTGGCAGAATTAGCATTTCTGCCTGCCTTCTCTAAGGTCACTAAAAGAAACGCATATATACATCCCCAAGGCAGGTACTGCAAACTTCAACTGCTGTTTCTGTGTCTGCTCTGGCTCAAAGGTAATGAACCTTTGCAACCTTGTCTCTTTTTCATTTGATAATCAAAACAGCAAGGCAACTAGAGGGAGTGTTAAACCTTTCTCACCACTCATCACTGCTTTTCTCCAGCTAAATTAGGGGGAATCAGTATGAAACTCTCTAAGAGGATAAGCATTTAAGCTGGAATAGCTGATGAAGTCTAACAGAAGGTTAAAGCAGGAAAAGGAGGAGTGTGACCAGTTAAAATGCATTACCCCCCATACCTCTTAAGGCATTTGCTTCAATGTCTAGGCTGCAAGTCTCTCCTTGCAGGAAAGAAGAGCCACCTTTATGGATGACATTATTTTTGCTTTAAGAGATAAAAACAACCCTGTCCCACAAAGGCCCCTCCTCTCCATCATTCAAACATGCTTATCTGACTCTTGGGCTCCATGGAAGTCTCAAGCATCAGAGAATCTGGCACTCATTTTGTTCAAAGTTAATGCCACGCGTCTGACAGTTAGCAAATTGAGACTCTTGGTTCCTGCGCAGGGTTTTGCACTTGTTATCTTCCAGCACCCTGAAAAAAAGATTGCTTTCAAAACTGAACTTGTCAAATCAAGTGGTTTCCTTCCGAGTCCTCTCCAGAACGTAGACTCTCCAAACTCATCCAGCTTCTGTTATTCATTTGCTTATTTGTGGCACCTGGGAAAGTGACACCATGGAAGGAACCCTGGAAGCCACTGCCATGCAAGAAGGTGGCTCATGCAGCAGTGTGCTCGCTCAAGCATTTGCTATGCATATGCACACGTCAGCACAGGTACATTCACCATAGGTCTATAAGCACCCAAGGGTGCCATTACCACTTAACAGACTGCAATCTGAAATCAGAAAGCAAGATGAAAAGTGACAAGGATCAGTCAGCACAGCACGGGATGGAATTCCGTCCACCAGGCGAAGGATTTATGCCACAGCTTCTGCACACCTGGAGCACCGGCACAACGGAGTCTGGGGCAAAGGCAGGAGCTGGGAACTGCCAGCACTTCATTACGATCAAACAATTCTGTCATTACTCACTACAACCTGTAGCAGAAGACTTAAGGCATCTTCTGCAGGGACAAGATTAAAAGCAACATTTTGGAGAGCTTTTCCCCTTCCTCCAATCCAAAGCATGACTTTCCTGTACATGGATTAAAGAGCCTTGTACTTATTCTCGCTACTGCTTTTTGTTTTTGTAAAGCAAAGTAAACACAAAGTTGGCCTTCCAATCTTCCTAGAACCAACACATCATGCAAGCTGATTTAACATAGCACTCAAGCCCACAGACATATTCATAAAGTTCAGCTCAAGCTTTTGTACTCTGCTAAGGAAACACAAGATCAGAATCTGGCTTAATGTTAAAAACAAACAAAAAAAAACTTTACTGAAAGCAAGAACTGAAGCCATAAAATCCTCTACAGAGTCAGTACGTCAAATGAGCAGTTAGCTGGCAGAAGGTACCTGAGAGACCGCCTAACCTTGCAAAAAGCACAAGATCCTTCCTATTTTAGTAAGCCAAACTCTGCGCTGACGCCTCATTACGGCAGCCACTGATGTGCCATGGGAAGGATCCAAACACAGCTCTGCGCATGAGGAATTAATGCCACACAAACATTGCCACTTTGCAGCTCTGTCTCATAGAAGGAGCTTAGCAGCTACAACAGGCCCCTGAGAATCCCCTTTTCCCCCAAGTTTAGCCATAGGGCACTGACCACTAGCAAGTGCAGTTCTCAGTAACAAGCTGCACGTAAGGGCACCCACCCTGCTCTTGGCGGTCACATCTGGAGAGGGATTCCTGCTGGTACCAGACCTCATAGCACATAGGCACTTAAAGTGCAAAGCAACATTGCCCTTGCTGCCTTACTCAGGCACTCCAAGGTGCTGGAGATTTTCCACCTGTACTTTTGGAAAGCAGTTCTTCCAAAGCAGAGAGAAGACAGCAACATCTTGCTATCGTGCTGTCATGCTGAAGTTTGAAACCCTTTTGCAACCTCCTGTCAAAGAGTCAAAGTGGAAAAAAAAGGCAAGGCTGCCTGAACACGTGAATTGAGAGCTTCCACACAGCTCTAGAATTTGCTTTGAACTGAATTAACGTGTTTCAGAAGCTCTCTTGTAACACTGCCTGACATGCAGCAAAGAGCAGATGTTCTCCAAAGGAAAGTTACTGCTGCCAAAGGCACCTTTGCTCCTTTCCCTTAGCAGCGCAAGAAAGAGCGCAGGAAAAAGGAATAATAAGCACAGAAACAGTCAGGGTGGGAGGAATTGCTGCGGCCGCAGTTTCTAAGAAGCCAACATCACCTTTTCATAGCACACTTTTCTGAATTGTTTCTACAGTATACATAGGAATTTGTTATACATAGGAGTTCACGTGCCTCTGTACATACACATGCATAAATGCAAAAATAGATGTAACAGAGCATGCTCCCTTGCACAAATTTCAGTACAATGCTTGCTCGATAACAAATGAGGCTGTTTGTTTGTTTGCTTTCCAGACATTTAGTTGATTAGAAGAGTTGCTTTTGTCATGACTGGCTCTTAACTGGATCTACACAGACTTCCCACAGAAGGGAGCAACAAAGAATACTGAAGACTTCTTTGCTGCTCAGAGTGACTCATCTTAGTGAGCACATTCAAGGGTTTGACTGGGTCCTTACAGGAAAATGTTTGTTTTTGCTAAAAGGCACATGAACAGACCCCAAAAATATATCAAAGGAGTTTGCACAGCTGGCGGCAGCAGCTGCACATTCAGCCCTCCATAAGTTACAAATTATCAGAGCAGATTTCCATTTCCACTTGGAGCAGGTGAGTTGAGAAAGTTGACACCATCCTGTACATGCTGCCTCCTCGTAATTTTGCCCAGGCGGGTCAAGAGAGCTCTCCCATTGCTGGGGAGACTTTCACAGTCTTGCCTTGGCTTTCATGGCCTTCTGCATCATGCTTGGCACAAGGATAGCTGACCTTAAGCTCTCGGTACTAGAGGATTTTCTCTCTTCCAGGACAGAAGCAATTCCCCTCCTTCAGCTTTGCAGGCAGGCCATTTCCTTTTGGCCCTGACAAAAAAAATATGCTTCTAAAAAATTAGAACAATTCTCATTTGTGGGAAGGAAAAAAAACATCATTGTAGGACCTTTGAGAAGGAAGGGAGGCAGAAATTCCATGAAAAAAACAAATGTCAATGTTTCTGAGGACAGCTCAGTTTTAAGACCATAATAAAGTCCAAGAAGCTTCCAGATGTGCATTGGGTAACATACACTCCATCTGTCGCATGAGAATCTCCCTTCATAGACTGGTAGCAGAACTGCATGATGGAAAAAAAATGCCTGCACTTAGCAGGACTGTGTTACTCAAAGTGCTTTACAGAATACTTCATAAACACAGAAAGCCTCATAATACGCTTTCAGTTTTGCCATATTTAGGTTTGAATATTGCATTTCCTGAAGGAATATTATCAAGAAAAAAAGAGGTCAGCAACCGTTAAGCAGAATTTCATCTGCAGCAGTTTATCATGCCATCCTGCTTTTCAAAAAGCAATATGAAATAAAGCTTGTTGAAATTCATCCCTATGACAAATGCCTATTTCCTGTCCCTACTTCAATTTTATAGTGGAATGCTCGCTCTTATTAGATTTAGTATCTGCTGAAGTCAAAAAGAAACTTGAAGAAATTCAAAATGGCAAAGATCTAAACCTTTATCAATTATATGTCCAGATATTACATGTCCTAAACACGGGCTGATTAAACTAAAATTTTCAGCTGGGACACTTTTTCATCTCAGGGAAAATACCATCATACACCATCAAAAACTATAATATTTTAAAAGTGGTTACCTTATGTTCCCTTTAGCTCTTCATTAAAAATGGATAAAATTTTGGGGAAAAAAATGGCACTCTGAGATATTAGCAGCATTATCCAGTTGATCTGAATTCCACTGATTTATGAGGAATTTCAAAAATTTAACCCTAAATTAAATTTGAATCAGTCCTATAACAATGGAAGAAGATATTGAGTCCATAAACAGACCTTACATTTTCCAGAACAAATATAAGCAGCTTCGCCACCCTTTCAAAAAACTTAGGCCCCGCTGAGATTAATTATTGAATAAATGGAAGCAGAATTGCAGTACGCATTTGCTCTCCATGTCAGTGCTAATAAAATGACTTCCAGAATGCAAGCTTCCTGTTATAATCTTGTTGGCAGGATATAACTAGCTTGTGAATTCAGAGTACAGAGGATGTGACTTGCTCTTGGCCTACCTCTAGTGCCCTCATACTGATAACTCTTAACATCATTTTCAGATGAGAAAAACTTTGTGATTATGATACTCGGCACAGAGAGACAGGAGATATATTAGGATTTAGCTACAACTTAGAGGTCAGAGCAGGAGTTGGTATCCAATTGTATCACTCTGCTGAGGCTGCAGCTCCACATTCTTATTTCACTGAGAGCACATCTGATTTAAGAGGGCTAACCTTCTCCCCATTGCAACTTTGGCCTCCTTATAGCAGAGCTCTCTGCCTCTTACTTAATTCAATTATTTGCATTGCCACCGTCTAAATCAGACCTGTGCAATCTGCCACTTAAAGGCAATACAAACATAAATAAACGAAGCTGCAGCTTCCAAGAGGAGGGCTGGCCCATTCCGAGTCAGCAAGCATCCCTGCCTGTTAATATTGCCTCATTTCTATTTCATCAGGCTACTTCAGCCTCTGCACTTTTTCCCTCTGTTGCCATTCCCTTTCCTCCTGTCCCCACCCACTACTCTTTTCTTGTCTTTTTCTTCCTCTCACCTTCCTATCTTTTCCATTAGACATGTCTCTCCTCCTCACATCTTGCTTCATGTAACGCACTGACCTCCTCTTTCTTCCTGAGCCAAATATCCTTGTCTGACTTCGGAGATGTTTTCCATATTTAAGCTCCACTGCTATGAAGGGGTGGAAGTAAAGGTGGGAGCTGTGAGGAGCCGGTGCAGAGATGAGCAGAGCAGGGTTTCAATCTGTGATGCACATTTTTAGACCATGTGGGGAAAAGACTGTTTGCAGCTGAAGGCTTGAATAGGGCACAATAGAGAATCTGACTCCCTTTACTGGGGACACGCTCCGAATTACTTTGAGCTTCTAGTGAGCTTCAGAAGCTATGCCAAATACAAGCACGTTTTATGCTTGAAAACTGATCAAAGAACAATCACCGAGTAAGTATTTCCAGGTAGTTACTTCAGGTCAATATTCTCAAACACTCTTATTTCAGAGCCTTTATGGATTATGTCCATATAATTAACCTAGAATAGTTTACCTGAGGAAGAGTTCAAGTGTAGAGAGATCTCAGGATTCAGCTTATTGAAGAAAAAAAAAAAAAAAAAAAAAAAAAGTTGTCCAAATTCACTTTCCCTGCAACTTCACTCCTTTTATTTCAAGATCATTTCAAATCTTTGCTGTCTACTTAGGTCATTTCCATTCAAATCTGTCTTCTTAGAGCCATAACAAGAAAACAGAAATGAGAGAAGCAAAGAATCCACTGCACTGAGGAGGATTCGGAAAAACCATGGCTATAAAAGTAATATGGCATTTTATCCCAAATACCACACTCTCCTCACACTAGGTAAGGAGCTAATGACCAGAGGTGAGCAAGGAGCTAGTGACTTGGTGCTGCTCACCTGAGGCGAGCAGAAGCCAGGATGAGGAAATGAAGTGAGAAAATGGATTTCATCCCTCTCCATCCTAGCTCAGAGCTGGGCATCAACACATCAACATCCCCCCAGGTGTGAATGCTGCTGCTAGTAAGTACTTTCTTCAAGCTGATCTCTGAAGGGGCATTCCCTGTAATGTCATTTTAATACTTTTTTCCTGAGCTAGCCAGACAACAGCACTACCAGCTGGATTAAAGGAGACAGGCTCTCAAATCTCTTGGAAAAGATATGTGTCTTTCAAATGAAAGGACTGTGGATCAGGACTTCGGTAAGGCTGCTAGTTACCACTGGGAGTCTAATCCTGAGGTAGAGGAGGAAAAGAAAAGCGGGGGAAAAATAAAAGGAAATTTTGCCTCCTTCCTATTTCGTTTCTTCTCCTCTGAGCCTGATGCCCTGGCTAAACCGAGACCAAGGATTATCTGCAATTTTACCAGAAATAGGACATCATAGGTCACACTTACAAAATCCTAAACAGGGAGAAAGGGGTTTATAGACTCAGCTGACAATTTCTACTTCCATCTTCTGATGCCATAAAACACACCCCAAGCCCCAAAACAAACCTTCAGCACCATCTCTGACCATATGAAGCAATTCCAACTTTCAATCTTTCTTTATCTATCTACAGCCAAACTTGTCACTGTTGCTGGCAGAAGCCTGATTCTATCTTTTTATCACCGTTGCTACAAGACAGCTTGACTGCAACGAACGTGATCATACTGAAATCAGTTGACCCAGAAGAGAATTGCTAAAACCACTCTGGATTAAAAAACAAATACAAGTAAAACCTCCCTCTGTCTGTAGGCAGCCCTTGGTAAAGACTGGCAGGAACCCTACTAAAGGGATCAATATGAAAATGAGAGGGGAATCAAACTCCCCTGCTCTGTGCTTACACCAAAGTTTTAAACAGTGACTAACTGTAAGCATACAAGTGACCTACTTAAGGTCACACAATTAAAATTAATGACAGCTCAAACCTCTGCTGCATCAAGGTCTAAACTCAAAAGCAGAGGCTTTTTGAGGTGTTGTGTCTTATTAAGATAAAGCTTTGGCAGAGCTCCATTGTGGAATCCTTTTAGAATAATATTGGTCTGCTCTTCTTCCTTATATGTTCACCTTACAGTTTCATCGTATTTGTGCAAAATACCTTGTAAGAAGAGGGATTTTCTGGGTGCCAAGCCCAACATCTACAGGACTCCCCCCAAAAAACACTATAGTAACAGCACATCTCATCATCCAAACTTCTATTAATAATGATGCTTCTCATTCTTTCATTCGAAGTGGCAATGTGAAATAAAATAGTATTCTAAAACATACAGAAAGCAGTAAATCTACTCTTGATAGGGGTTTTCTTTGTTTCTGCTCTGACTCCCTTATTCCTCTAGCCACTCCAAAGAAAACCATTTCTGCTTGCACTGCCTCGCAGACAGTGCAACCAAGTCAAAGATCTTGCTCGTGGTGCCACGTGGAGGATGCATGTGGGAGCATGAACGTTGTGGGGAGAAACTGTGAATCGCTGTGGAGAGGACCAGGCACCACTGTGTTCCACAAACCCGCCTGCCCTCCTGAAGCTTGCGGCCAGGTCTGCCCCAGGAGTGGGAGATGGACCTGATTCAACCACGCGTGTTCTCAGGGGCTCCCTGCCCCGCTGACTGCGGCCTCTCACTCCACGAGGATGGCAACACCGCAGAAAGACAACGCTCGGCTTGAATTCTGCATTCCAGGTAGAGCTCGCAGGGCTTAAAACTGCTTTGTAGGATTGAGGTATAAGCAGCTTATCACCAAGAGTCTGGGATACTGTCTGTAATCAAATCCGAATCTCCTGAGCACTGTTTTGTCCCAACCACAAGCCCAGCTTTTTCCTTCTGTCAAGCTGACGTGTCAGACTGAGTTCACATTTTGTAGTAAAAAGTAATGAAAGAAGCTCTTGTATTTCCTGTTTAACATTTCAGTCTTCTCAAGGATAATAAAACAAAATCTTTTGGCAACAACAGATAAGTCAGACAAATAAAATGTCAAACTACTTCAGAAATAAGCTAGTCAAGATAATAGAATAAATCTCCCGGGTAGCCATTAATTGCATTCTTTTATGCTTCTGGCAAAGATGCTTCCAGAGGACATATGATAACTAATACAAAGGAAGGCTCTATTTTTATAGCTGCTCTTTCTGCTGATAGAAAGGTACCCGATGAACACCTTGGGAAAACAAAATCTTCCCACATCCTCAAAGGGAAGGATACTGCTGGCCGTTCCATTGACAAGCCAAAGCCAAGGCCACAGGACTGCAGGGGGACCTCATGGCGAGGCAACAGGGCTCGGATCCTCCTCTCCAGTCTCCCACTGGCCTGCTAGGTTCCTGAGTGGGGGAGCAAGCCTGGTTCTCCGTTACATAAACCTTCCCTTCTGCAAAGTTAGGTTAATCATACTTTCTAAAACATCTTGAGATCTAACAGTGCAGAGTCCTTCGCTCTTGCACTTACCCAATTCTCTAACAGTACCTATAGCATAATTCCCTGACAGCACCTACAGCATAGAAAGAAGATCTCCATGCCAAGGTGCCAATAAAAGAGCAATACAAGACATAGCCATATCTAGTAATTTTCATTACTTTCTACAAAACAAAGATGACAGTAAAAGCCCATACTCATAGCTAGTCAACATCACAAAACAAGAGCCTATCAGTTAGGCATAACTTTTCCCATTATAGTTTCCTAATGACTTGCCATTGTCACTGTACTACGGCATGAAAACACTGCACTGCACAGCCAGCCTCTTCTTTTGATTAACCAGGTGCTGTGGGAATTTCTGTCTATCCTTAATCATAATTAAAAGTTGTTATTCCCATTTCCAATGCAAGCTTGCTGGCAATTAAATCTATTTGGAAAATAACTTTTTTTTTCTTCCATGGAAATGATGTATTTCTTGCTAAAAATAAAATGGACCTGTTATGTTAAAAGTTGAATTCCTATCTCTCTCTTTGCCTAGATGTTAATGAAGTTTCCACATCTCCCAGTGGCTCTCACAGGAGAGGCTCAGCCTCTAGAGAAGATAACAGAGGCCTTGTTTCTGCACGGTGAGCACTAAGATGCATTAGACAAAGCTCCAGCTTGTGGGCTGTTTGAGGAAGGGATTTCTGCAGAGTTTGTTCCTTGATTGAGGCACAAAGAGGCTCTCCAATCATACTATTGTTCCTGCACACGTAGCAAAGTGTCTGGACAGAAGAATACTATGCCTAAGTACTACATATATTGTAGCATTAAGGAGATACCACGGGAAGAATTATTGCACACAAATGAATGAGATGTTTAATTCTTTGCTTGCAAAAGTTTTACTTGGGTTCAGATTCCTGTTCACTCAATTTTAGAGTTTCGGTCTAAAAATCACTTTCATATCTTTTGTTGCCATTTATAGTTGGAAAAGGCTTCAAGTGAAATTTTTATTTCTTATTGATTACAGCTGTCAAAGGAGGCTGTAGCTTTCTCCATGCTGTCAGCAACAAGGTGTTTAGCATGCTGTAGCAGCCTCCTTGTCAGCACTAAGGTAAAAAGACAGGAAGAGCTAAAGAAAAGCAAAAACTGGCACAGGGAGCACAGAGCATTATTCTCCTGCTCAATGATTCTACCCCTGCCATCAGGCACATGGACCAAGGGACTTTTGATGGCCCGAAGAACATTTTAAATCCATCAGAGTCTATAATTTGACAGCTTCTAGTCTAGCTTCCCTGTCTATGTAAGTATTGCAGAAACCCAGGCAGACACCTCCATTTCGATCAGGGGAATGAAAAACAGGGTGTGAGATTCTTCCATCTCTCCCTCTGGCTTTTCACTCCTTGTCAGTATGGCAGACATCACCCTCTTGGCTAAATTCGACCTCCTGATAAATGCTGCATTTGAAAAGGCAATTCATATGGCATGAGTTCCTGATTTCAACGAAACACTGCTTGGGAAACCCAGGCTTCCTTCATATAATTTCAGCTATGAACGATTAGTATATCCACAATCAAATACATTCACTATCACCCCAGCTGCCCCCGTGACTGAATCACTGTGGAGGTTCTTGCACCACATGGGAGGTTCTTGCACCACAGACCAAAGGGTCTGTGCTTAGTCTGCATGGACAATCAAAGACTCAGATTTTCTGCAGAGAAAGACTGTGCTTATTTATGCTTTATATGACAGTGCTGTATGTCCCAGTGCTGTAAAGATGATGGAGTAAATACAGCCCTAAGTTCCTAGCAGTTGTATCATCCAGATTATACAGTGATCCTGAGTGAATATTTACAGCAGCAAAGTAAATAAAGAAGCCACCTACTCGTCTCCCATCCTTTCCTACTGAAAGCTTTGCTCGAGTTAAAAAACATGATTATATAAAAACAACAAAATTGGCAATGGCAACACAGAAAATTGGGTCAGCCAAAGAGCTGAAAGGCTTTTTTTCTGAGCTTGCTGTATCTCTTAGGCCAAACCTATAATTCAGTTTTAGAAGTAAAGACAGAGTTGCTCAGATTTTGAAACAGTAATTCAGAAAACAAATCAACCCTAGTAGAGAGAGAGAGATTGCGTGTGTATGGATGTACACTGGCACATTGGTGTGTTTTCTAGCATAAACATTAACAACTTTAGTAAAGAAACTCTTCTGGAAGTTTTTTTATTTCCACAAATCGAATAGAATTACATCTTTCCTTCTTCAGAGTTCAAAGCCAATTCCACTAGGAGAAATTTCTAGAGACTGTGCTAGGTGATAAGTTATGGACTCCGGGAAATTAACCTCTTCCATTTAACTATAAAGCCTATAGGTAAATAATAGCCCTCTGAGGGGACTCTGACAGGCACAGATATTTTATTTTTCACAGATGAGCATAAGGGTAGAAAAACGACTGAAGTATTTATTATATAAATCTTGGAGCACTATCTGATACAATTCACTTGACCCTGGGTAAGGTCAACTATGTCACCCAGATCTTCCAAGCCTCGCTTCCAGCTGTGACTAACACAGAAGTCATAAATATAGAAAACCAAGGAAAATATTTTTCCTCTAACAGGACCAGCGAGCAATAAGCTTGAGAAAGGTCACTGAAAATTAGGAACCCAAAACTTCTTGATAGAGACCAACTTAGCATGAGAATATTTGAGTCAAAAGCTGAGTCAAAAGCTAAAACCATCAGATGCAGGACTTCAAATCCACTTGACACCACAGACCTTGGTCAAATCCGCAGCCTGTAGGTGTTGAAAAAGCACCACGGAATCGGCTCTCCCCATTTAAATAATTACCTGTGCCTCAGCTAAAATGCACTATTCAAATGTGATTGCTTTTCAAGTGTCTCCAATAACTTGCCCACAGTGAGTGCTTGCCATTCATTATCATGGTTTGTGTTTGAAATGAAAAGTTGAAATTATTTTTCTCTCCAGATGACTAGCAAAATCTGTCGTTAAAGTGGAGGCTAGATCTGGTCACTATGCCCCCTATAACTGCTTTTGGGAGAACAGGGAACATTTAAGATTAACAACAGAGAGGAAGACTATCCCTCTGCCTCTTTAAAGGCTTCATTATCTTCAGATCTTCCAATTTGCAACTTCTTCTAGCGTTTTTCTTGCAGTTTTATTCTTTCCAAAAACTGAGAAATACTTTTACCCACAGGGCTTTAGGGAGACTGAACAAACCCCAATGTTTAGTCTTCACTGTGCTCTGGACTGTGCTCTGTGAGATTACCCTGTATATATCTGGGTGTCTTAGTCATTTGTCACTAGGTGATCAGCCATATGCTTACAGCACTAGAAGCTGCAGCATCTCCTTTTCAATTTGTTTATCTTTTCCTTCCTCACTACAGCTTTTGTTTTGGTTTGGTTTTTTATTTTTTACTCCCACCACCCTTTTCATAACAAGAATGGATGGACAGATTGTATTTTTCTTCTCCGTTCAAAATAGAGTATGCATGAAAGCAGCAGCTTCAAGGAAGGAGAGAATGCACTAGACTCCTAGACAGACGTATTTCACGACTGACTTTTGTAGACATGATTAACTGCAGGCTTATTTCTGCAGCAGTGAAGCAGCAGGATATATCAACCTTTACAGCAAAGGGAAAAAGTGCATCTGTCTTGAAGAGACGAACAGACTTTCTGTGTATTCACTAAACAGTCCCCATTCCACTTGAAGTTAGATTAGTTTGACAGTAATACTAAAAGAGAAAATAGGATCTTGGGATAATAATTCAGTGCCTAGTTCTCCTTACCTGAAGAGTTCAGCACAGTTCAGCTCTACAGCCCCTCCTAAATGGAGGGATATGAGGAAACAGTTGCCACCAGCTTATTTCACAAGGCAGTAAACAGCATCCCTCAGTTACCAGCCAGATTCATTAAATCAACCAAAAGGGCTTCTGGGGATTGGCATTTCCCTCTTTTGAAAGCCATGCATCGCGTCCCTAAGTTTAAATGCAATTATCTGCTTGCAGCTCTGCTCCTGATCGTTACATTGATTGCAGCCATCTACATACCTGATGAAGGGCAGGAGCACCCAGGAGATGAAGCAAGCGGCTGACAAAGGGGCTTCTGCGCAAGCGGGAAGCGAGATCTGCAAAGAGGAGCCTATGTGTCACAATCCAGGGGTTATTTATAAAACACAAGGAAAACACTTCTCTAACTAGGTCTACTGCAAAGGACAAAAGGGACCCAGGCCAAAACCAAGCCAAAAAAAAAACCCATTAACTTCACTAGAGTCACTAGATTAAGTCACGAGATCAAGATCTCACCTACAAGAGAAAAACGACAGCTTATCCTGGTAAGGGATAAGAGCTTTCAGCAGCACAGCTGCAAGGGGAGGGTGCGTGAAGCCCTGAGCTTGGCTCATGAAACCATCAAACTGACAGCACCTGCTGACAGCCGTGGAGACGTGGCGTTCGAGGCAGAGCCAGCGGCTCTGTGTGTTCCGTGGGACTTGAGCACCTCATCCCAGGGGCATTTCTGCACATCCCACACAGAATGCTTCCACTTCGGCTTCCATGTTCAAGCACTGAATCAAAAACAGGGTAATCTTATCAGTTTCTTTGCATAATTTGAATCATACTGGACACTGGATCTGATGCAAACACATCAACAGATTTGAGACTGAAAAGACATGCATACATGAATTCTATGCATTCCCAGTATGTAAACTATAAATCCAGTATTCTAGGGGGAGTAAAAAGTTTGCTGATGCATAGAAAGTACACAGAACTTATATAAAAAACAGAGAATGGCAAAGGAAGCCAGTACTGGTCCTGCACCCTACAAAAGAGAAAGATGATGGCACGTGACAGTCCAATACAGCAGGCAATAGGACTCACCATGCCAAACTAACACTAGGAAGGCTGGCAGTGAAAGTGCTGCTTTAAGCAACCAACATGAAAATTAGGAAAAGATGCAAGTGTGGCTCAGAAATACACAGGAAAAATAAAGAAAAAATAGCATACATGCATGTGATCCATGTTCTGTTTAGAGTTTCAACCTCATTGATAAAGAAAAATGAAACCTCGATCCTTGGTCAAGTCATGGCCCACACGATGCCCCAGACTCACCTTCTCCCCTGCTGTCGCGATAAGAGCTCACATTCCACAGCTTCCTCCCACAGACATACCAACAGAGCGAAAGGCAACAAGCTAAGCAACTTTGAATGGAGAGATACCAGATATCAAGATTGTCATGAACCCCCTGGTCAGAAAGCACTCCAGCTCCCAGGTCACAACTGCTTTCCTCTCTAATCAGCCCCAGTTGAGGTTATTTGTAGCTGTTCCTACTCAGGGCAACACAAGAAAGATCTGTCTTTTCAAATTCCCCAGGGCACCCGGCAAGCGCTTATGTTAGAACCTGTTAGATGTTAGACAGCCTGGGAATCAACAAAGTTGCTGGCAGTAAGATTTATTATAAATAAGGCTTGCTGAAACTACCCTTCTTTCTGCAAGACCTGAAATCTTTGCCCTGAGAACAAGGGATTTCAAGTGTCATTGCTCAGGTCGGTTTTGCCTATGCTGCTTGTCTCCATCATCCAATTATGGAAGGGCTGGAATGCTCTGAAGCAAAAGCTTCTAGGTGGAAAGTGTTATAAGCAGAGCAAGAATTTTGATGCAAACATAACAATGAACATGGTTATTGTTTAAGGCAGGATTAGTGCACTTTGGGTGATAGAAGTCATCAGGAATGGACTTTTAAGAGTTTGGGCTAATCCTCCAAGACAAGATGCTTAAAAACTTAATCACCCGTCTTAACCCAATGAGATCAGAGAGTTATTTTACTTTTCCAAAAGGCCTACAAAGGCCTTTGACGCTCATTTTCCCAATAGGCTTTTCTTGCCTTCAGTTCAAAGTCAGCCAAAAGGGTGAACTTCAAACACCTGTTTCAAGAGAGGAGGAGGAGGAAGAGGACACCAGAGGATATGTTTTATTCAAACAGACAGACACTACAAGAACAAATAAGGATGTTCAGCACTCCCCTCCTCTATTTGGGGAGCAAAGTAATCTGTATGTTGCAATTACTCAATAAATGAGACAGATTAATTAGATTAGGCAGACAGAAGACACGGAGACATTCTTTCCCATTTAAGCACATTTTCAGTTCTAGGTGAATTATGAGAAAAAAATCCATTGTATAAATTAAGTACAGTGCTAAAAGATCTCTCAGGCAAGAAGCAAGCCTATAACCACAATGACGAACCACCCATTACACTGCACACTAAACTATTTAAAACAGCATCACTAGACCAGGCTCAGAGCTTATGATGCCACGCAAGATACCAGCTCTGCACTCTTCAATACCATCCTCAGCCACAGGTGTGTCCTAGCACAAGAGCAGCACATTCAAATGCAAAACTACACTCACATCCTAATTCTCCAGCACTCCTTGCCAGAGGAGTTCAAGGAGTTCCTTTTGTGCAGCACAAAAGGAAGGGCAGAAAATTTTTACAGACAAGGAAAGGACTACACAGGGAGAAATATGTCTATATTCATTTCTGCCTTAACAGAACAAACAGAATTCTATGATTGTTACTTTTCAAATTAAAAAGAAAGCAGCAAAACCAGCAAAAAGTTGATTAAAATTAAACTTGGAATAATTGTTCCCTTAATCTACTTCTCTAAACTTTGCTGCATTGTTTCAGATCTTAGGGCTTCTGTGTCTTGTATATCACTTGACCCCAAGAGAAAATACACTTTCTCCATAGAGAATGTACTTGGCTTATATTCTTTGATACCATCACCACTCTAGCTCCTCTGCTAGAAATCTTTTGGAATTTTAACAGAGAGATCTACATGTAAAGATAGGCAGACAGCACAGAAATAAATCAGAATTTCTGTGAGAGACAGAAGAAAAGCTCTACTGCCCGTCTAATGAAACATATGATTCTATGATTCTATATCTATTGGTCAACAGTACTGCTTCTTTCCTTTTCCTCATTTTACTATTTTGCATTTTATGGACTTACTTTTTCATGTCTGTCAGAACACCTCGCAAATAGCAAAGGCCAGAATACATTTTGCTGAACATTCTTAAAAGTATACTGGTCACATCAAAATGCTACTCTCAGAGTTTTTGTTTAAACTTTTTTGTTTATCTTCAAAAGGGTGAAAAACCCAAAGACTGTTTTCATCATCACCTACAATTTGTTAAACCTGGATTCTCCATTAACCTATTACTGTGACCATTGATTGTTCCCTGAGGAAACTCATTATTTGTGCAGAGCAAGCACAAAGCCCATGCAAACTCAGGCTTACCTGACATCACACTGTGACTTCTTAAACACCCGCTGTAGAAGCAGGATGGAATATGAAATACTTGAATGTCAGCAAGTCCCACTCCTCCTTGCCCTTGCAGCTACCACCCGTTACTGAGGGAAGCTTCAAGAAGCAGCTTAATTCTGTAGGTAGCAAGGCAATGGCCATGGCCATCACTGCTCCTGTCTCGGTAACCCAGCTGGCAGCGTGGGTAGGCAACGATGGACGGGCAGCACCTGTGATGTATGAACACAACACCCGAGTCTCAGCTACACAGGCACATCTAACACAGTGGCCATCCATCTGGCAATTCACCCGCATTCAAAATGGGTACATTTTTTGAACTTTTGTGAAACATTTCCTTTAAGCACTATAAATTGGATTGCTTTTGTCTCCTATCAGTAAAGAAATGTCAATATTGACATTTTCGTGGAAAAAGTCACTACCAAAAAAGTCATTTTGATAAAAGAACCTCATTGTCAAAAACAAAGACAACACATGTTCTTAGAAAGGACAGCTTGGTGGTGCTTGCTGCCTTAAGACTGCATCATATACAATGCCTGGTACCAAAAGATGACTTAAAGCCTGAAGTATCCAAAGTCCATTGAACCTGGAATTCCTAAAAGTCCTGCATCCTGCCGCTGATTTTTGCTATGTCTGTATATTCTCTCCTTGCTGTCTGCAAGGATCCTCAGGGATCACATTTCTCTTCTCTGCATCTCCTGGAGCAACAGAGCAGAAAGAGAAAGCCTGGATTGTCATCTTCTCTCCTGGCAGAAATCTGTCTATTCCTGATGGGCTGCGTGACACGAGGATACTGCAGTCTTCTATTTGACAAGGAAAGGCTGGAATGATGAGCTTCACGGGCTCCAAGATCCAACACTGCCATCTCAGTATGTTTTCTCTTGCCCTGCATATTAGCCTGGCATGTCAATTCTGTACACAGACTGTTCACAAACTAAGCATTAAAGCTGAGGCTGTCAGATGCTTTGTACAAACAAATTCCAGCAGCTACAAGAGGACTGTGATACCACAGAGGACAGGGCAGAACTGTCTGACCAGAAGTCACCCAGCTCCATCCTTAAGCACCTCCCTTAGCTGAGGAATTCCAGAAAATAAAACAAAATTTGCTCTTTTCATATTCCCCCATCAAGTATAATTTTTTAACACATGTGCCTAAACTGACCAGAAGCCAGTACAGTGCTGAACAAAACCTTACTTCAGGCTTCTGAAGGTCACAGGACCATATATAGAAATGAGACTGTGAAGAAGTGATATTACTCCTGTCTGCAGCAACCTGGCAGCCTTCAGAAAAATGACAGGAGCTTTTCATGATTTATTTTAAGCTTCAGCATGTGAGAACAGAAAGATTACAAAAATGTCAATGCAATTCAATCTTTTGCTTTTGCTTACATAGAGCAAGTGATTTATCTAGGAAACACTTAAAGTTATGGTTTTAGCTGATGCTTAGGAGGCAGCTACAATAACAAAACAAGGCAGGTAAATCCCACTCTAGCACCAGACTCCAGACCTTTAACAGCAGGGGCAGATGCATATGGAAGAACAAAAGAAGCAACCACTGTAGAAACAAACTTGCCCACTTCTCTGGTGGTGCACAGCTTCCACACAGCAACTTCTACTGATGTCTGAACTGCTGCCATTTATTTCCAAGAGCAGCAGCGACAATAACAAGGCTATCAGGAACTCCATGAGCCTCTGTCCCACAGCAGCCAGCTCTGCTACTGGCAGCAGGAGCTGGTAGGGTCTCTCTCAGATACGAGGCACTTCAGAATGAAGAAGCGAAAATGATCTCTGTGCCTGGAGGACACCCTCCTGGCTGGCCTCTGTTCAAGAAGAGAGTCAATAAGGATTTCATCCTGTTCCAGGCATTCTAACTAATCCTGATGTTGTTAGGTTTTCTTGGCACTGGAAATAGTACAAGACACTTATACATAATTTCAATCAGTGCAACAGGTTTTCACTAGCATTATAGTATCTTGCCAGAGGAACAGCAGCCTGGAGACGAATACGTTCTAATCTTTCTATGAGGGGAAAAAAATGTAGAAAGCACAACTTATGTCATTACTGCATGACATTAGCACAGACAGTTTCACATTGGAGTCTCTTTCGTATGACTACAGGCAACAACCCAGACAGTGAGGTAAATTAGAGAGGCTTTTATTCAAAGTTTTCATGGGATTATACCTGGCTCTCAAAGATTTTTCAACTCCAGACTCAAATTTCAGATCTAAAGCTAGGAGAAAAACAATCCTTGATAAGAAGAACCAATGCCTAGGAAATCATCTATCTGGGGAGTAGAAAATGTGGGTTTGAGTTGTGGTTTGTGACGAGGACAAGCAGAGTCTTGAATTGGGGTATTCCACCGTCCCAGAGAGCACACTAGTCAGTCTGCCACTGGCAATATCAGGTGAAGAGATTGCAGCTTTCTTTTGTGCATGCAAAGAAGAATCTAGAAGCTTTTGACTTAAACCTAACTGCACCAAGTGAAAGCCTTCACTCCTTGGCTATGGAATTGCATTTAAGCTCAGGTTCTTGCCCGAGTTCAAATAGGCATATGCCTGGCCCTGTACCTTCCTGATTCTGCCCATAACATCCTGGCTGGATGTCAAACCTGCCTCATCTCCACACATTTGCCTGCTGATGACCAGACTCTTGGTCACCCCTGGCTGACAACACTGCTCTGCTTTATTCTTGTTGAGCGCCAATGGGCTTGCCAGCTGGTCAGCAAGGGCACTACCCAGCCTGTTTGCTGTCACGCTCAGCTCCCAGGTCCCCTTCCCTTGCAGAGCTGCCCATGCTTAATTTTGGAGCTCAGCACCATAGAGCCTGGCTCTGAAGCTGGCCGTAAGCACAGGCAGCCAGACTCCTCAGAGCTTGCAGACTGCTGCTGTGCTTCAAGACCTGATATGACCTTGCAAAGTACACTCAAGTTCTCAAATCCTTAGAAGATTCTCAAGATGAAAAACAGAATTCCCTTCCAGTTCTAGCCACAATCTACCAATCTCACTAAAGCATACAAAGTTTTCATTGCAAATTTAATGTGAAGCTATATACCCATTTTTAATTTAAACATCTGACGCAGCCAACAAAGATGATCCCTTACACTCAAGTTGTTCTGCGGCACTGTTTCCAACACCTTGCTGTTCTAGCACTGTTGCCAACTCCACACGCTGGTTAAATTACCAACATATCTTTTGCTGTTATCTAAGTTGCAGTAATTATCCTCAACTTAATGGAAGCAATCATTTAATTAGTACCAACTGCTGCTCACCTACATATTCTGCTAGAAACATTTGGGTTATACATAGATCAATTACCTGATGAATTTTACAACATCTCATTACAAAACTATTAAAAGTTCAGTTGAAAACTCTCTAGACAGTGCAAGACTCATTTTCTTAACATTGTGATGCCAGGGAGTGAAGCTGCATGGGTTGATTCACACAACTTTGAAACAATTGCCCTTTTTTAAAAATGACTTACACCGTTTTGTTTTGGAGCAGTAAAGTACTTCTATATCTCCCCCACTAACATCACTCTTACAGTTACTATTCAGTAGGAGCAGCACAAAAGAAAGTCCCACACCTGCTTGGGTGCTGACTACCTCCATCCATACAAACATGCAATTCCAGGAGCGCTTCCAGAGGAGTCAGTACAGCAGCTCCCATGACAGTGTGACCTCCCAACCATGTGCACACACACATGTTGAGCTTCTCCTCATCAGCTGAGGAGCATCAGGTGGCAGGGCCTCCATCAACGAACAGCAGCACTGAGGAGGAGCTGGGTGACTTCCCAAAGAAATAGCAAGAGCTCAACTCAAGCACCATCACCTGGAGAAGATGCCCCATCATGGTGGGGAAGGAAGGGCACGCACTGGCAGGTTGGGGAGGAAACCCAAGCCTTTCCATAGGCCTCCAGGTCAGAAGGGGCTCCAGAAAAGTGACATGAAAGCCAAGGCAGCCAGGGTACCTGACCTACGTGGGCTGTATGAGTGAAAGTTCCCCATGAAGAGGAGCAGCAGCAATCCTGAATCACAACAGCTGGGAGGGCAGAGATGCGCGCAGGCTGCACGGCACTGAGGATGCAGCAGGACTTGCAGGACTCACTGCTCCAGGGACAACTGGAAACAGAGCAGCAAGAAACGGGAGCCTTCAAGGACACATTGGGGCACGGCAAAGCCTGAAGCACTTGGTAATCTATATACAACTGATCAGCTGAATCTCTGAAAGGGGAGTGTTAAAGTGGCTGGGAGTCACCTCCTGAGCAATCTGGAGGAAATGAGACCCCATTTATGCTGGCACTGAGGACAGTTCACTGAAGTTAATGAAAAGCATCAATTGCCTTTAGACTGAATTGCCTTTAAACCTCATATAAACACTCGTGTAAAAGTGAGTTTAAACTGATTTAGCTTACCTACTGTCCAAGGAAGCAACTTCCCCCCAAAGCCTCAGCTACTGCTAGCACAGCTGACTCTGCCCCTGCTTCCTGCCAAGTGGAACCAACAACATTTCACACCACCCGGCAATTTTAATAGAAAGACTGTGACTAAAGTCCACTAGCTCAGATCAGCTGCCAACAACATTCAGCCAAAGGCACTGTTTTGTCTCCCCTGTGTTAGGGAATCACTTTCAATGACTCTTTATTCCTTTAAAAGACAGTTTCTCCTATCCTCTATAAAACTGTGCCTGGTAGGGTCACGTAGACAGGAGCTGCTTAAAAGCACCCTCTTGGAAAAAGAAGAACAAAAAAAGAAAAAAAAAAGAAAAAAAAATTGCTTGCTATGATGGCCAAGAAAGAGCAGAAAGGATTATCAAAACCTTAGCTGCGTGAATAAGGTGATGCCCCTGCTCCCACTGCCCCCTGCGTGAATGCACAACAGCAGGGAGCTGCAAGAGCCTCTCAGTGACTTGTGAAATCAACAGATAAACAAATCTGGGCCTAAAGTTTTATCAGCTGAAGAGCAGTGATTATATGATGACGCTTCTGGAGTTCCCAGACTAAGGACACACTAGGCAATGGTGCAGAAGACCAGCATCCTAAGGAGGACCACTATGAGAACCAACCACCAGATCTCCAGACTAGACTCAATTAGTCCACAACAGGAACACCAGAAGACAGCTTCTCATTCTTTTTCTTCTCTTTCCCTTAATTAAAATGGATTTCTGAGAATTAATTAGCCTACAAGTTGTTTTAACAGCAACTACTTTTTTTTTTTTATATATAACAGATCTATTAAATATATAGAAATTAACAGTCATTTTGCACAGAAGGTACTGAAAAATTAAATCCCTTGCTTGGTCCTGTGCACCCAGATATTGGCACCCCAGGGGTATTTCGGAAAGCAGCAGCCAAGGCACATGCTTTGCTGGAAGGCAACACTTTCACTGCAGCCTGCAGATATATCTGACCTCTAGTTAAGTGATTGACAAATCATTACAGAACTGGGAAAGGAAGGCTGAGATGAGGAAATTTCTTCTCTCATTTCCCATCACCTTCAGCAGCACATCATCTAACGGTCCCAGGGTTGCATTTTACAGACTACTAAAAATGAAAGGCAGCAACTTTGAAATTTATGAGGAGCTGAGGGAATCTACTGAGTGCCACCTTTCTCGTTTCCTTCCTCATGCCACAGGCATAAATTGGGTTCACAGCTTGTTCTCTCGCTTAACAGTCTTATGTATCCTGCATTAATACATCTCCCTCTCTGCTAGTTTTTAATACCCTTTACCAAAATTCATTTCTTTTCAGCTGCCTTTCTTTCTTCAGGGTTCTCCGCAGAACCATAAGGAAGCTAAAGAAAATACATATTTTACTATTTCTGCTTAAGTTCCTAGGTCCTTAGGATAAGGCACTGCTCTTATTCCTCAGGCTGAAGACAACTTCCTAGGGCACTCTTCATTACAGAATAAAAGGGCTGCTGCTTAAATCTGGGTGCTTCCAGTATCGAGAATGACTTGTTTGTGTAACCACAGGCTTAGGAGCACAGAAGAAAAGGTTAGTCAAAGCCAGCTTTCTTCACATTCAGCAGCGCTGTATTCAGGAATCAAGCCAGAAGGGTTGGTTTTTAAGAGATAATGTCTGCATCGGAATGCAAGAATGGGTTTTCCTAGTAGGCATTTCTTTCTCATTTTCTAGGGTTTCTGTATATATTCTGCAGACATTAAATCCAGCTTTGGAGTCTCAAAAGCGCAAAGGAGCATAATACAAAATTCTAATTAGATTCCTGCAAGAAATACCTCAAAGCATTTTGACTGCATGAAGAATCATTTACCATCAGGTGGCCTTCTCAACCATCAAAGATTACACTACAACATCAGAACAACTCTGATGCTCTTTCGCAGAAGACAAGACTCCCAACACCAGAGAAATGTTCTGGAACAGGAAAACTACTGATAAACAATCTTAGCAATAGTTAATTTTTTGGAGAACAACTTCAAGCAATGGGAAGATGTTGATCATTGTACAGAACCAGACAACACAGAGTGTTTGCTAGCAGCTGGGTGGCAGCAGACAAAATTCTAGCAGAACTGAATTATAAAAGTGAGAGATCTAAACAAAACAAAAAATTAAGACAGGTGACCTTCCAACTTCCCAGCACAATCAGTACTCCGGACTATCTGCACGGTGTCACACACAAACAGAAGCTCAGACCAAACAGTATATGATTTAGTACATACAACTTCTAATGAAGTAGTCAGCCTAGATCTGAGATTAGACAAGTAGTTTCTCACAGGAATAGAAACTAAGGACAGATACTGTATTTCCTGGAAAGAACCTTATTTATGCATGGAATATTTACAAATTTTTGTCTTCTTAATTAAAGGAGAAACAGAACAGCAAGAACTCTTGGATTTGGGCTTGGGTTTTGGAGCTAGATTTTAGCTTGGTTTCAATGTTCTTAATCAGCCCCATATCCAAAATTTCTGCTTTCAGTTTCTTCTGAACTCATGCTGCAGCTAAGGCCCCAACTGCCTGCAGGCCTTCTGGCTGCCTTTCCTACCTTTTTGTGCCTTTTGTTTTCGTGATGCTTTTTGTATCTTTATCTCCTCACTCTTCTCTGAAATACTCATTCCAGCCATGGAGCTCACACCCTAGTTGGCCTTGTATAAGGCCAGTTCTACGCAGCATGCAGCATGGCACCATGATGCCATACAAAATGTACTTAAATTACTGCAGTAAACCACACTGCATCTTGTTTTAAGAGAAAAAGGCAAGACTGACACATTCTTGAGCAGATCACTAAGAATGAGTTGTTTACCTTTTAAACATGAAGTAAATCAGTGAAGCATTTAACGACACTTGGTGAGACATAAGCCTTCTTTTGCTAGGAAATCTTGAGCTTTTAAACAGTGACCAGGGTTTTACAAGAGGAGCTTTCTAGCAGCTTTCCACTATTTAAAATGGAGACCTTTTAATGATTCCATGCAACCCATGAGAAAGCTGAAGCATTCCACATGAGGGTGGAGAACATGCTGAGGAAAGGTAAGGTGACCTGCCTGAGGTCACCTGGAAATCTTCCTGAGAGCAAGAAGAGAAACCCATTTTGGACACAATTCTATGCCCTTACCAGCAAGACAATCTTTCTGCCAACACGGTATCTTAGGGCGATTAGATCACATGCAGGTGTAATATGAATTATTGTGGGAGCCAACTTCTGAAAAAGGCATGCAGGTATCTCCTGACCAATTCAAGCAAACTACACAACAGAAATAGGGTGTGCATAAATCAGAGTGGAATGAGCTTAGTGCTACAGCTCTGATCTGTTCTTAAAACAGCATATTATCCTGGGTAGAATAAATACCTCCATTATATTTATAATGAAGCTAATCAATGTGGGGATTGTAAAATAACTCTGTTCAGAATTTTGATGAATTGCTTTACACATCTTCCAAGGACCCTATTGTTTAAAGTTTCCCTTTTTACTGGAAATTCAATAATTAACCATGTTTAGGGATAGTTTTATTTCTGTGTGGCTTATCCTTTGACGATCTAATTTACATTTACAACGATCTATTCCCCTGTGGATTAATTGCTCATGTTATTTTCTCTATTAATCAAACATCAACATTTGCATTACAGATGACAGCGCTTGCAATACTTTCATGCTACTAAATCTGGCAGCATGGTGCTAATGATAAATACTTTGCTTAATTCTAGGGGTGAATTTGTGTCTCCTCCCTTTTAAATGAAGGACATTATTAGGATTTTGGCACTTTCTCTGAAGCAGGCTGATAGTTCTGTTGTATTAACACGCATGCGTTTACGTTACTATCCACATACAGTTTTTACTTATAAGAATTTACCCAAGAACCTGCAACAAACTCTGAGCAAGGGGCAGAGTTCAGCCAAGCACTAGGAATCTGAGGCCATCACAGACTTGCTTTCTCAGATGCCATGTGCCTTCAAAAGAGTTTCACACCTCCAAGCTACTCACCACTGCTCCATGCTGGATGTTGTTACCCACAGCACCGCCTGCTAAGCCATTTTTGTAAAAGTAACCTCCTTGTAGTTACAAAAAATAAGTTTTTGGTGTTAGCATAAAACAGTTTCAATCGTTGCCCTTAACTAGGCAACCAACTTATGCAGGCATGAGAAAGAGAGCCCTGGTGTGCACACTGCTGTTTCCACAGACCCTGATCCCAAGCAGGGTATTGGGGTATTTGAGCTCTGCACAGAAGAGAGCTCTTTACAATCCCTGTCTCATGCAGAAGCACCGCTAAGGTTGTATCAAGGCCTATTATAAACAGACATGTTTCTTTTTCCTGAAAGCAGCCCTGTCAGCAGCAGCAACCACAGACTCGGTACCATCCGAGTAAAGACTTGCTAAGCTCTGCTAGTGTTCACTTTTACAGTGGTAGCAAACAAATTGGATATCTGAAAAACTTATGCTAAGGGCTTTACCACTAAAAAAAAAAAAAAAAAAAAAAAAAAAAAAAAAAAAAAAAAAAAAAAAAAAAAAAAAAAAAAAAAAAAAAGGCTTCAGCAAACAGTGCATTGAAAACAACATGATACAAATCATATTTTTTACAACACAAGGAAAAGTTCCTAGGGGATTTGTCACACACATCTGAAGCTCCCAGCTGTGGGCTTGCTCACTCATCTCCTCCCTTCACAGGCACTACACTGCTGCTTCCCTGCCTGCCCAGAGGATGCAGCTCCGTGCGGGTCACCGGGTGTGTTCCAAGCCATCTCTTTAAGGCTGGCATTTCTTCCACACAAAGCTGGTCAGAGAGCCTCTCTGTCCAGTCCTGCATAGGAATCTTTTCCCTATTTTATTAGGGGAAAAAAAAAAAGTCCGTTTTATTTATTTGCATTCCACAAGTCGACATCGCTAACGCTTAGACAAGCGCAATTACATTTGCAGTCAAGCAACGTTAACCAATAGTAGAGACGCAGCAAAGATCTCTTCCTGCTCTCGCTCCATCCTAGGGACCATATACATTAGGCAGCAACATATAGCGTGGGCACTTTTGAATGGTACGCAGGATGGCACAGACACACCGAGGAGCTAGACCAGATTCAGATTAGGTTCCCAGCTCTGAGTCCCAGACTTGGAGAAAGTCCTTTCCATAACGTGAGAACAGCACGAGAACCAGGTATCTGTGGTCTCTCCCCTGCTGCTCCCTGCCTGGATGTTTCCACCAGCCTGCCCAGCCGGCATGGGCAAAAACCCATGTCACCCTGCGAGCGTTGCCATGCCCTGGACTCAGACACTCGCACTACTCGGAAAGAGATTCCTAGCTGAATCTCCTGCAGAAAGCAAGACATGAGTGAAGAGACAAGCCAGCATGGAGCCTTGGGGATAAAAAGGAAGGTCAGGTGAAGTTCAGAGGCCCAACACCAGCGTGTTGAAAGCCAACGCCACCTTGAAATGATGCGTAGGCATCCTTCAAAGGAAGGAAGGAATACAGTTGCTTAAAGCATCCATCTCATTGCTTACTCTGTTCCTCTAGGGCCAAACTACAGTCCCAGCATAATAACAATATTCAATAACAGCAAGGGCTGGCTGATAGAAGCTCAACTCAGCAATAACAAGGGAAGTTACTTAAATAACCCAGGCATACATCCATTTACAACTGGGTTTTAAAAACAAGGTGCCTAGAGTGACAACTTAAAAGTTGCCTATTAAGAAGATCTATAGCAGACATTAATGCCAATGGGCATAATGTAAACGGAGATCCCATCAGCTTTGAATCATACAGACCTCCTAACTCAGGAGCAAGAGAGAGAATTTCATTAGTGTGCCACACACAACTTATTCTGCTGCCATTAGTAAGAAATAGCTGTTTTTGTACCTACTCACAAGCAAAAACTGGTATGCATTCATGGAATGCCCTTGTTTTCCAGAGCATGACTATGGCCCTCCCTTGGTTTCATGACTGGGTAGTAAAGCTCAGTAATTCTGTTTTATTCAGTTTGGGTTGGCAGATGACGTGCAGGAGAAGACTGCTCAATTCACAGTGTGAAGCTTTTCATACATAGAATATTACTGGATTCTGTCACTCCACTTTTGAATCAGGTCTTCCCCATCTGCTTTAAATTACACTTCCACCATATTCCTGAGACTACTAAACTCCTGAACTGTAAACATCCTTATTCTTTGCCACCTGAGATCAGGGAAGCAAATTGTAAGAGGCAGGTCAGAATAGACTCCTCTACCAAGAGGAGAAAGCCTGGACTCATGTGCTGCTCTGCAACGTGTGCTATCGAGTTGCCATAATGACACACTACATCCCATTAATCTGCAATTACACACTGACAGGGGCTGTCAATCCAATAGCAAATCCATTCAGCAGAACTAAATGTACCATTTCTGCTCCCAACACTGCTCCTACGACTAATACTCTTCAAAATAAAGTTCAATGTGGGATTTAATGGGGCAGAGAAGATTCCAAATTCTGAATTAAGAAGGAGACAGATTAAAGTGTTTATAGCCTCACCACATCTGTGACAGTAAAGCCTGAGAAAACAAAATGATCAGCATAGGCACTGAAGTCATCTACTAACCTCCCTGCTCAGCCTGCAGCTTGTCAAGCACACTCACTGCATGTCAGGCAGGAGTGCTCCTCCTCAGGGCTAGCCTATCTCAAGTCCCCCCTTGGTACCCTTCATACCTCTCCCCAAATATACCACATTCTCCCATGGCTAGTTTTATTCAGCTCAGCAGTACACGCTTCTAAAATGTGTTACAATATTTGAATTTCAGTAAATTACAACAAGCAGCAGAACTGTTCATTTCTATTTTAAAAGGTTCTGAAGAATGAAAAAAAATCCACCAAATGACTGCCATAACCTCAGAGCTCTTCAACAATTTCTGCCACATTTAAAAGCAGAAAATCACTCCAGAAGAGTATGGCAAGACCAGATCATTTAAAAGGTTGCTTTCCAAATCACATTCTTCTGTCTTCTCTGCTACCTTCCAGCTGGTAAACTTGGGGCTTCTGCACAAGAGGTTGGATTAAGTAGAAGCACTGGCCACCATGATAGGATTGTGCCAGATTTTTACTTCAATAGCACAAATGCCACTGTGGACAAAACGAATCTCAATGAATGACTTCGCTGAGCATCCAGCTTACCTCAACTGTTACATTCTAAATCTGAACAATTAAAACATAAATGTCCCTGACTGTTCATTCTTGACAGTACCGGATGATGGACTAACAACAATTTCTCCACCACAGTTTCAACTCTTCAGTTATACAAGGTTCAAGGTTCATCTACATTCCTTGCCAGTCTCTTTGGAACAGCTTGACAAAAAAACAGGAACATCTCCACTTGGAAGACTTTTGTTATAAACATACAGGTGTTAAATCAAAAGGCCTTGATATTCCTTTCGGAACAGATTTGATTCCCAGGGAGAACACACAGCATTGGCCACTAACAGAAAACATCAAGGATAGCAAGCCATTTGTTTGGTTTCCAAGAAAGGCAATAATTACAAAATGTCATACGGCAAAAGTATTTCATTTTTTATATACACATATATATACACACATATGACAAGGCTACACTACATAACAAGCTGCCTGACTTATGTGCTTCAAGAACAAAAGTACTTTCTACCACAGAAAATGAGGATGTAGAATCTGAAGAGATTTACTTACTTTCTTTCTCATCCTATTTCATAGATTTATTTTCATTCAATTTTTGTCAAAAAAAAAAAAAAAA
>VZSG01001566.1:14796-28198 GCA_013398315.1 Nothoprocta pentlandii | reverse complement strand
GGCCCCGCGGGCGGCGGGACACGGGGAAGTTGCGCGGGGGGAAAGTTGACGGGGGCGGCGTGGCCCCTTCCCCGGCGGCGGCGTCCCCGGTGTCACCTGTGCCGGGTGCGGGGGGCAGCCCGTGGGGGGTGCGGGGCAGTGTCCCTGGTGTCACCTGTGCAGCAGGGCTCGGCACCGCCGGGACCCCCGTGTCCCCCTGGGGCAGCCCCGGGGGTCGGCACTGGCAGCAGCGGTGGCTGCGAGGGGGCTTCGCCGCTGCCCAAGGGAGGGGGGACAGGACCGGAGCCACTGCAGGTGTCTGCGAGTGACGAGGCAGCGAGTGGCAGCACCCGGCCCGGCTGAGCCATCCTGCCTGCACGAGCCAGGGCAGGAACGCTGCTCCCACTGGGAATGCTGTCCCTACCCCCCATTGCTGGGATCAGGGTTTTGTCATTCCCAAGCCTGCGTGTTGCACGGGAAGACACGTGCCGAGGGCACCTGCTCGTCAGAGAGCAACTCTGGGCAGGTCACCCTCACGGCCGGGTACGCGGTTCCTTGCACAGCATCCAGGCATGGCTTTGCTCCCAAAGGAGCCCGGCCGGGCTCCATTCTCAGAGCAAAACTCAAAAGTTTCACTGAGATATCAGAGGCAACTCTGCACAAGAGTGAGAGCCGGTGCCCAGCTGTCCTGCACTGGGGGCCTCGGGGATCCGGGGTTAAATTTGCCGCCGTGCCCTCAAATGGCACCGTCGGGAAGCGCTGCCGGAGCTGCCAGCACACGGAGCTCTGTCCTGCGTGCAGCCCGGCTGAGTTTCTCCAGCCGATGCAAGTCAAGTGCAGGAAAATCTGCTCCTCTTCCCCGAGTGGCTGCAGGTGTTTTCCGGTGTTTCCAGCCGTGTGCCGGCGGGTCCCCGTGGCTGTCGCTGCTCATCTGTGGAGGCAATTTGGGGAGCTGAGGGGAACTGCTCAGCTCCCGGAGCAGCTCCCAGTGCAGCTCTGTGGGTGATAAATTCTCCTGCCATATGTAGGGTTCAGAAATGGGCTAGCGATAATGTGCGCTGGGGGATTTGGGGCTTTTTTTTTTTTTCCACTTGTTTTGTAATCTGCCACATGCATTAAAAAAAAAGAAAAAAAAAAAAAGAAGAAAAAAAAGCCTCGTATAATCCCAGCGGTGGATCTGTGCGCGCACGCCAGTGCGCACAGCTTGGTGCAAATTACGAGCGGGTCGTGCTGAGCGCATCCCGGCGAGGGCTGCGCGCGCCAGGCGACAGGACCCGCGCAGCCGGAGCCCGGGGCACGGCCGAGCCTCCGTTGCAGCCTCCGAAGGAGCGCGGGCGCCTGTGACAGATACTGGGTACCCAAATCTTCCTTTCTGGGATGTTTCCCCCTTGTTTTGGCTTTAATTGGGCATCCCTGGGCGGTTGTGCCTGTCTTGGTAAGTACACAGTATTGGCCTAAGTGCTGAATAAACGGGGCCATTGGTGCAGACACTCCCCGTAGTGCATGGAAACGAGTCCCTCCCGACACAGGACGCTCCCCTGCTCCTTTCCTGCTCCTCAGTTCATGCTATACTGCAGTTGGAGGCTCCTGGAGCTGTTGCACAGCCCCACGCTGGCTCCAGGTGACAATAAAATGCCCATCAGAGCAGGACGACGAGGCCAGAGCAGAATGACGGAGCCCGAGCTGGGCGACGAGGCCGCCAGGGCCCCTCTGCCCGGCTGGGGAGGGCACTGGGCTGTGCTGAGGCTGTGCCATGGCCCTGGGCACGGAGACGGCCCCAAAGCAGCTGCCCTGGGCACCTGCGGATTCGGCTTTAGCAGAACCGTCACAATTTACTTGGGGGTCCTAAAGGAGCCTCCAAGAGAAAAAAAAAATAAAGGAAATTGAAATAACAAGCGGCAAGTGTGGCCTCAGGGTGGGGTCATTCCCTTGGCCCCCGGGAGCCGCCTGCTCGCGGGTCACGGCCGCACCAGGGAGCTCGGCCAAGCCAGAAGGCGCCGCAGGCCGGGACCTCGCTCAGAGGAGATCCGCCCTCCTTGGAAACGGGAGCCTTCCCGAGGCCTGATTTCCCTGGCCTAATTACGGAGAAATTTTAATTAGTTGATAAGAGAAGTCCCTGGGAAGCTGCCGGGGGACGTTTTGGGATAGGGGATGCTGACGGGCCGGTGCCGCGACCTTGGGCTGCGCGGCGGCCACGTGCCGCCCTGCACATCCCAGGTGCGGGAAGGTGATCCCCGGAGCAGGAGCTGCCGGAGGAGGAGGGAACGGGGGCCCTTTCTCTTTGCTCCTTTTGAAGTGTCACCTCTGGCGTGCCGCTTGTCACCTACCCCCCCGCGCGGGGAGGAGCGCGCCCGGGCGGGCGCCTGCGCGCGCTGTTTGCTTTGGTCGGGGCCGCCGCTGCTTTGCATTCGTTTGAACTGCCGGGAGCGCCGCCGCACAGAAGATTTACTGTGCGCGACGGGAGGGAGCTGCTTGGAGGGACCCTGAAACGCCTCGAATCAGCCCCAAACAGGAGGCGCTTGTTTGGAGTGGTGGTGGTGGCGGGGCGGGGGGGCAGCGGTGGCACCAGTGTGGGAGGGGACCTGCGGGGATGGCACAGGGGGCCCCTGTATCCCTCAGCGCCTGCACCCCACGCACCAGCAAAACCCCTCAATGTCCCAGCGCCGAATTTTCAAGGAACATTCAGAAGTCTCTGGGCTTATTTTTGAGCATCGTTATGAAAGGGCTTGAGCGGATTAGAGGAGGCCGGGATTAATCTTTGCTTGGGGAGGCCGGGCGCAAGGGTGGCTTGCAGCCCGGGATGCAGCGCGGAGGCTCCGCCGGGCTCCTCGCGCCCGCGGCCACCCCGGCCCGGGCACCGGGGTCACCGCAGAGCTTCGCCCGGCATCATGCAGCACTGCACGTTGTTGTGCAGCATTACACAGTGCTACCTGGCATCGTCTGGCATCATGCAGCACTGCACGTTGTTGTGCAGTGTTACATGGCATTGCCTGGCATCATGCAGCATTGCATGTCATTGTGCAGCATTACATGGAATTACACGGCATTGCCTGGCATCATGCAGCACTGCATGTCATTGTGCAGCGTTACATGGCATTACATGGCATCGTCTGGCATCATGCAGCACTGCACGTTGTTGTGCAGCATTACATGGCATTACATGGCATCGCCTGGCGTCATGCAGCACTGCACGTTGTTGTGCAGTGTTACGCAGCATTACATGGCATCGCCTGGCATCACGTGGAGTTGCACTTTATTCTCTGGCACTCCCAGCATCCTGCAGCATTGCTCAGGATCATGTGGCATTGCATTTGATTGCCTGGCATTGCCTAGCACCCTGCAGCACCGCCTGGCATCCTGCAGCATTTCCTGCCATCGCCCAGGAGCAGCCCTGCTGTCCCACGGGTTTCGTGCTGCGGCAGCTCCGTGTCAGCCCCATTCTCACCCCCTTCCCGAGGAGGGAACGGCCACGTGGCGCTGTCGCACGTGCCACGTGCGGGAGCAGCACACGGTGCCACACGGGGCAGCCCAGCCCCGACACCGACCCGTTTGAGCACTGCAGAGCGCAGGGCTCGCGCTGCAGGGAGCTCACCCCGGGGGTCCCCTCCTTATGTGACACTGAAGGGTGGATTGTCCCGGCAGCACGGCCACAGGAGCAGGAACAGGAGCGGCGGTGCCAGGACAGAGGCGCCTTGTGAGGCCGGCGCGGCGGGAGGCGGCGCGGCCGGCGCAGAGGGGCCACAAAGGAGCCTCTGTCCCGGCTCGGCCTCCGCGCCCCGGCTGGGAGGGAAAAGCAAACAGGAGGGAGCCGGGCGGGTGCGCACCTTCCCGGGAAGCGCCCGGAGAAGGGAGGCCTTGGAAAACACAACACCGGGGAAGGGGAGCGCTCTGTTCCCCGCTGTAAAAAGGAGGAGAAACGGGAGAAGTGAGCAAAAGCAAATCCTGCCGGGTTTCCTGTGGCGAGGCTGGGTTTGCAGAGGCCAAGCTGCCCTGTCCCTGAGCCACTGTGTCCCAAGTCCCTGAGCCACTGTGTCCCCGAGCTGCCGTGTCCCCAGCCAGCAGCGCAGCGGGGCTGTCCCGGCTGTGGCTCCGGGCGCTGGTGGGTGGCCGGCTGCAAAGCCGGGTGGATTAGAGCACAAGGAGAGAGCGGCAAGAGTGGTGGGGCCGTGCGAGGGTTTGCAACGCGAGGCCGGTCCCCGCGGTGCTAAAAAAAGCCATAAGAGGAGCAAAATTACCCGCTGAGTCACTAATCGCTCGCTCCGCCGCCGCTCGGGGCTCCGGTGAGCGGGGCCGCGGCTGCTGCACGAGCTCTGCCCGCGGCGCAGAGATGCTGAACTGCGCTCGGCCCTGCATGGAGCCACCGGCTCGGGACGGGGACCCCACGCTTGCCACAGCCCCAGGAGCGAGGCCGCGGGTCCCCATCCCAGCCGCGGGTCCCCATCCCAGCCGCGGGTCCCCATCCCCGCCATGTGCCCAAGCAAGCGGCTCCATCGCCTTCGAGCAGCGCTTGCTTCCTGCTGTGCTCTGTAAGCAGAGGGATCCCAGGGCTCTCGTCCCTCCTGGCATTGGCACCGCAGTGCTCACAGGGACGGGGACACCTGGGCCACCCTGCCATGCTGGCACCGGGCAGGTGGCAGCGCCCTTGCAGCACGTTTCTTCGTCACTTCATCGCCCCTCCCTCATGCCAGTGTCTTCTCCGTCTCGCACTCACACGGAGCTGCCAGTGGCAGGCATTAAAAAATCATGGGTCGTCCCATTTTCCTTCTTCCCACTCCAAATCCTGAAGAAGAAAAAAACAAATAAAAAAGGCATAAATTGGGGCGGCCTCGTGGTTGTCACGCAGCTCCCGGCTCCGTCTCGGGCTCTGCCTGGCAGCTGGAATGTTCGGCTGCTCCATCCTTGCACCACGGTCTGGGGAGGACACAGAGCCTCCCACTCGGTCCCTCCTGCCCCGAGTTTGGAGCTCAAGTGCCACAGGCCACGTGGGGACAACCACGGTGACAAAGCCATTAATAAAAGTGCCCTGATGGTGTCTTGCCACACGCTCACTTTTGGACCACGTGGTTTTGCCATGAGTGTATTGCTGCCCCGGGAAGAGGAGGGGGCGCCTGCTGGACCCCCAGCTCCGTGTCCTCAGACAGGCAGCTCCACGTCTGTCCTTCCAACAAGTGCACTTGAGAGATGTGCTCAGCAGCAGGTATTGCACAGGCTGGGGTGGTGGCTGCTCCCTTCTCAGGTGCTGGGATCCCATGAATGCTGCTCAGCTGTGAGGGGGTTAAAGAAAGGATAAGAGGGGCTGCGGCAGCTGGGGGTTTGTTAATTGTGTGGCAGCTCTGCTCCTGCTGCCCCTCTGGGTGGAAATCACCTTGTCCTCTGCTGGTGCCTTCTCCTGGGAGCTCTGGTAGGTCCCAAAGCAGCTGGGGGTGCTGTAGCCCTGCGGCTGGGCATCCCTGGCCCCAGCTCTGGGAGGCTCTGCTGAGTGTAGGCACTTAGATGTGGCCCTGGGTTTGTGAAATGCTGTGTGGGGGGGAGGCTTGGAGTCCAGGAGGTGGAAGTGGTGTGAGGTTGCTTGCTTTTATGAACCTCTTAATGTAAATGGCTTTAAAAGTTGCTTCTCTGCCTGGCTTGCAAGTTGGGGCTCTGCCCCTTGCCTGCTTGGGGCAGCAGAGCCCCCAGGTGCTCCCTGCAGAGTGTTTTGCCCTGTGCTGGTGATGTTAACCCCACAGCAAGGGGCTGTGTGCAGGGTGGACCCCAGAGCTCCTAGGGAGCTGGGCAAGACCCTCTGAATATCTGTTTGGTACTGCTGCCATGCTGGGATTGCGAACACTGCTTGCCGAGCACTGTGGAAGATTTAACTTAGCTTATATTATGAGGGCCTGCGGCTGCTGCAACAGCCTGGGGGGATCTCTGCGTTAGGTGGTGGCTTTGCACAAGCGTGCCCCAAAAGTGGGTTCTGCTCCCAAACGCTTGTGATTCTGAGATGGGGCAAGGATGGGTGCACAGGGGCTGGTCCTGCCCAAGGTCCCGGGGAGGGGCAGTGGGGGCAGCTTTGTTGCCCCAGAGGATGTGCTGCGGTGGCCCCAGTGACCCCCTGGCCGCTGGGCAGGTGCCACCAGGGCTGTCCCCTCCGGAGCGCCCGCGCTGTCCGTGCCCCGGCCCCGTTGGGAGGGCGGCGATCTCCGGTTTCAGGGGATTTGGGAAGCGGTGGCAGCGCCCGGGACGGGGCTCGGCGAGGAGGGGTGTGTGTGTGGGGGAACATTTCGGGAGGCGGCGGCGGCTCCGCAGCGCTCGGCGAGGGCCGCGCGGCCCCGGGCGCCCCGCTGCGAGCGCCGCGTCACGGCGCTAAATCCAGCGCGGGGGCGCCCGGTGCCGCCGCCCCCCCCACACACACAGCCCCGCTGCGCGCCGGGGACACCGTGTCCCGCTCGCCGCTGCCCGGGAGGGGCCGGGTGGCCCCCGCTCCGCCCCAGGGCAGCTCCCGCCGTTGTGTCCCCGTCGCCCGCGGGGGGAGGGCACGGCCGCTCAGCGCATCTGACCTTGACGGCGGCGCGGGGGCTTCCGCGTCCCGCTCTCCGGGGGGGGCCGGGACCCTTCGTACTAAACCGGCGCCTCCGGTGACAGCCCCGCGCGGCTGGCACGGGGTGGGGACACCCCGAGCCCCCGGCACCGAGAGGCGGGCAGCGGCCGTCGAAGCGCGCCCTGAAACCCGAGAGCGCGGCCGGCCGGGGGGCCGCGGCCAGGTAGCAGCCCCGGCTGCGAACGGGCCGCCCCGGAGCGGCGGGGGGCTCCGAACCGCCCTCCACCCCGCAGCACCGGGCGTGCCAGGGCCGGCCCCGCTGTCCCCTGCGAGCTCCGGGGCTCTCGGCCGAGCCATGCGCGCAAGCGGCACCGCGGGCTCTCGCCGTGGATTTGAGGTAGCGAAAGGATGGAGCGACCCCAGCTGCTTTCGCACTTCGGGTGGCTTCCCATGCGCTCGGGTGCTTGGGCTTGAAGGGACCTTGTGGCAGCTGTAGGAGCTGCTATCATGTTCGTTCTTCTGCTCCCAGTGCTTTTATTTAATGTTGTTGTAGGCACTCGCTACGGACACAGAAAATGGATTTAGTGCCATGAAATTATGTGAACTCGGATAATTTTTTTTTTTTTTTTAGACTTCTTGCTCCAAATTCAGTCGCTCTGTCCTTGGATTATCCAGAACGTCATGGGGCCCCAGTGGGCTCTGGAGTCCTTCCCTGGGTAGTGCTTGGTGTCCTGGCCTGGATCCTGCCTCTGCAGGGCTGGAGTTGACATGAGGCTCTTTCCTGGGGTGCGGGGCAGCTCTGTCAGGCTGCTCAGCCCTGAGTGTGGGTGTCTGCGCTGGCAGTGTCCCTGGCAGGACATCTACAGGCTCCAGGGCATAAATGTGTCAGGACGCTGCAGGTGTCTGCTCTCGCCTTTATTAATTCCCCTCACTCCTCCGGGCCCAGAGCAGGGCTGGAACTTATCCGAGAGCGGCTCAGACTCCCCAAGGGCCTCAGGACGCGGCCGTTTGGTTAACGGGTGCCCGTCGGGCAATCCTGCAGCTCTGATTTCCCCAATGCTGCGTGTCCCGCGTGCCCCAGGGCATCGCAACCCGCGGCACCTTCCGAGACTCTCGGATGTCTCCTTGACTCGGTCTATTTTAAGAGTGTGTAAAGCCGGGTTTCCTCAAGTGTAGGGGGAAGCGAAGACCTGAGCAGGGTTCACCTTGGCCCTCCTTGCGCTGTGGCCTCCCTGCTGCCCTCTGAGCCCCTGCAGCAGACGGCGGCGCAGACCTGGGGGAGGGAGGTGCTGTGGGGATGGCCATGGGGATGATGCTGCGGGCGCAGTGACTTCACGGCCGGAGCTTCTGCCTTCCTCCCTTAGGGCTGGCGCTATCCCGCTGTCCTTTGGCTGCCTGCATGCTTGGGTGCCAGCCCCGTGTCCCTCCAGGCGCGCGGGGAAGTGGCAGAGCGTCTGCGCCATCGTGGGGCTGCTGCTGGCAGGACCGGGCGCGTGGAGGCTGCGACGGCTCCAGCCCTTCCCTGCGCCCCGCTCGCTGCCATGCAGGGTGTTCCCAGGCCTCCGCCACGGGCTGTTCTCCCTGCGCAGACACTGTGGAGTTGTCCTGGGCCGGGGCAGGCTCTGCAGGGTGATGCTGTGCCGGGACAGCAGCGTTTCAGGCGTTGCAGGAGCCGATGCCTCTTCCTCAGCTGTGATGCCCGAGCTGGTGCGGAGGAGCAGCCACTGCAGTGGTTCGGGATGCAGGGAGGTCACAAAGCTCCCCGAGGAGCCAGTGTCACTCTGGGGGCACCTCGTGCCCTAGGGTGCCCCACAGGCACCGTGTTTGTGCTTTTTGCAATCACCAGCTGCTGCCTCCGGGGGGGTAACCGGATCACAGGGCTCGGGTGTCCTCGTGCTCCGGCATCCTCGCGCTCCAGCCTTGATTTCAAGTGTCCCGCTGGTCTGGGACAACTCCGAGGGCATCAGCTCTGCTCCAAGTCTCATCCCCGCATCCCACGCGGGTCTGGGGCCCGAAGCAGCGCCCGGCCCCGCTCTGCCGCTCACGGCGGCTCTGTGGTTCCCCGCAGGCATGAAGCGGCCTCTGAGCCCTGCGCGCAGCCCCGAGGCCGAGCGGGCGGCCGGCCCGGCGGGCTGCGCGCCGGAGCAGCGCGCCAAGCGCGAGAGGAAGCAGCCATCGTTCACGCTCTGCGACGTCTGCAACATCCAGCTCAACTCGGCGGCCCAGGCGCAGATCCACTGCAACGGCAAGTCCCACCAGAAGCGCCTCAAGCAGCTCAACAAGGGCAAGGTGCCGGCAGTGCAAGGTGAGTGAGCGGTGGATGCAGCCCCGTTACTCCAAGGAGCTGGGTGCGCGGGAGCCCTTGTGTTTTGGGGAATGCTCGGCTGCCTCTTTGCACCACGGTATCATTGCAATTTATTACCTCTGTGCCAGGAAGGGCCCCAGCTAAAAAAGGAATTATCGCCCGTGCGGAGAACCCCGGGGTTTTGCGGCGTTGTGGCGCAGGCGGCCGTTCCGCGTCGCGTGGCCGCAGATGAAAGCTGCCTGCACGCTGCAGATGCCAGCTTGCATCCAACTGGGTCAGCAGTGATTTAATTACTGCCTGTGATTTTCCAAGGGTGGCCAAGTTATTGGTGCTGTGGGCTCCATTCGGAGCACTGCTCGTGTCCCCCTCCAGGCGAGAGGTTGTGATTTGCTCCTGCCGCTCGCCGCGCTGGCCCCGTCGCCTCCAGCATCGCACTGATCCGTGCGCTCCGGCTCCCTTGTGCCGCCGGAGGCTCCTAGGGCCGGCAGCTCCCGTCTTGCTGCATGCAGTGGGGAAATATTCCCAGCAGGAATGGACTCGCAGGGGGCCTTGGCCTCTCGCCTCCAAGCTCCCTGGCAGGGGAGGCAGCCACGTCCTCCCTTCTCTGCGAGAGAGAGGGTTGAGGTTTCCCCCATTAGCCGCCGAGATGTCGGTGCCGCAGAGCGGAGCTGTCTGAGACGAGCAGCGAAATCAGGGCGACAGCCGCAGCGCGGTGGCTGCGGGCACGCGGTGCAGGGCGCGCGCAGCCCGCGCCAGCTGCCGGGGGCCAGCACCCCCCGGGACCCGGCTCTGCAGGGCACGGGGGGCTGTGGGTGTCCTGCAGAGAAGCCCGAGGCCTTCGTGGTCCCTGCAGGGGACAGTCCGGGAAGGAAACGGCCGTGACAGGCAGGCAGCTCCTGGTGGATGAGTCCCGAGAACCGTCGCGAGCTCCATGCGGAGCAGCCGCCGGGAGAGCCGCTCGTAGGGGCACTTGGCAGTGCTGACCTTGAGCTTCTGCGCCGGGCGCCTTAATGTCATGCGTGATCCCGCTCTCACGTGTCGCCGGCACCCAAAATCCCAAAGGTCGTGGCTGGGGGCGCTTCCCGGCGCTCCTCGCTATTGGATCTCTCTGGCTGTTGATGACTAGGAGCCGAGGTGCCAAATCGATTTTCCTTAATTTTGCTTCATGCGCGGAGTCATTTAATCGCCCTTAACAGCCCGGGCAATGCTTGGCGCGCTTCGTCTGCAACAAAACCCGACGCATCGATTTAAACAACCTGCAAAGATGCAGGATTAGAGGCTCATTGGTAGACCGAAGCCTTGGAGATTTGCTTCATTCGCGGCTCCGGCCCTGTCCTTCAGAGCTGTAATAGGAGAGCGGGGCTGGGGAGCGGAGCAGCCCCTGCTCCGTGCTCCAGCCCGGCCCTGCCGCCTCCCTCCCCGCGCGGCTTGTGGCTTTGGGGCTTCCCTGGGAAGCTCGGGCGGCGCGGGGGGGCAGCTGGGCCGCGCGGCCGCCGCACGCCCCAGCGCGCCGCTGACTCTAACGGCGCCTGACGGCCGCGGTTACGGATCTCAAGGAAAAAAGAACAGTTGGGAGCGCGGTGTGGGGGGCTGGGGGGGGGTCACAGGAGGGGCCGCGCATCCCCATCTTCATCCTCCCCTTGCTGCTAAGACCCATCCCCCTGGGGCTCAGCAATGCTGTGTGTGCAGAGACCTGGCGGATTCATGGCATGTCTGTTGGGGCTCGTCTTCCCCCAGGGGTTTCCTTGTTCCTTCCTCCTCCCTGCTCAGGCGCTTTAGGGAATGCAAAGGCCAAGGAGGACCCTCCTTGGGTCTGTTTGGAGCAGCCCTTCCCTAACGCTCCCGGGATTCGCCCCAGCCCTGGTGAGCCCTGGGGGAAAGGCTGCATCCCGCTGGGAACCTGGCAATAGCCGAGGAGGGCCCTGGCCTGTGGGGAAGCACTTGAAGAGCTGCGTTCATCCGGGGGAAAGCCTTCCCCTGGAGATCTCCCAGGAACCCGCCCCTTCAAAGGTCTCGCTCTTCAGCTCCCCCAGATTATTAACAGCATCGTAATTAATCTCCAATATTTATTGACTCGGTAACTTCACATAACAACCAAATTGATTGGCCATTAACTTTTGCCGTCGGGCTTTCCTCTGCGCAGCGCTGCCTCTTGCAGTGTGGCCTCCTGCGCCCTGTGTCTCCTTTTGGGGTTGAGAGGGTTCTTTTTAAATTGCACCTTTCTCCTAAGGAACATCCTTAGGGCTGAGTGAGTTGCCCAGAGCAGCAGATTCCCGCTGCACGGAGCTGTGTGGAGAAGCGGCTGCTTGGCCGGGGCTGCAAGTGCCCTGGGAGGCTGGGATGTGGCAGAGCGTTACACGCAGGTGGCCTAGGATGTTGCTGTGATTATTTTCTCTATTTTTTTTAATTTTTAATTTTTTTCTCTTTTTTCCTATGCTGTTTTGCTGCCACGTTGCTGCAGCGACATTTCGGGACCGGCAGCTCAAGGCCGCACGTGATCCCAGTGCATGGCGGCAGCCGGTGCATCGGGACCCCGCGCGGCAGCGGGGAGCCGCGCCGGGGCCTCGGCCCTGCTCGCTGCCCTGCGCGTGCAAAGCGGGGGACGAGGCCTAAAAATAGCCGTGGCGGGGGGGAGGCCGGGGCTGCGGATGTGCAAGCGCGGAGCCGGTCGCAGCGCGGGGCTGTCACTGCGATTCGGGGCCGCCTGCTTGAGCCGTTTCATGCTCGCGGACAGGCAGTCGGGAGCGATGCGCTGGGCGCGCTGAAGAGCGCGCCGGCTCACGGGGGGCTGCCAGGGTGTCCGTGGGGCTGGGGGCTGTGCAGCCTCCCGCGGCCACCTCCTTGTGCTGTGGCTGCTGGGGGCCGCCTGGGGCTTCTGTCCCGGTGAGTTGGGCGCCCAAATCAACCTCACCCGCTGCTGCCGGCGCCACCCTCTGCACAGAGCCCCCAGGGGAAACGCAGCCCTTAAAATATGTTATCTTAATCCCAAGTGAACTCGGGAGCGTGGAGGTCAGCGCCGGCTTCCTGCCCGCCGGGGACCAAACACTGGCGTTTTGTTCCTTGCCGGAGCCATTCTGCTTATGATGGCAGCTCAAATTACAGAGCCAAAAGAAAAACCACCCCCCTCCCTCAGGTGCATCGGTCCTGATCCTATCTGGCGTCTTTCACCCCCAAATTATACCCTAAATCCTCCGTGAACAAAGTCAGCCAGAAAGGGCTGGGCAAGCCGGGGCTGGGAGCTCTGGGCCCTGCCTTTGTTCTTTTCCCTCCTCCCTCTTGCATGTGTTTCTTGCCAAATTCAGCTGCATTTTCAGGGTTGCTCCCTGCCCTGTCCCAATTGCCTCCAAGAATCTTGGCACTGACTTCAGTAGGTTTCAGAGTGAACACTCCATGGCAGTTCCTGCTGAGTGGCCTCTGTCTTTGCAAAGTGCCTGAGTACAAGGAGAGATTCAGGGAGAGCCTGTGCGAGACGAGGCCTGTGGAGCCCGGAGCTGCTGGCGCTCTCGGTGGGACTTGCCCCGGCAAGCCGGCGTCTCCCGGCGCGCGCAGCCTCCTCGCCGCTTCCTTCCCCCTTGTCGGCAGGCGCGGGTGGTGTGTCGCCCCCACAGGAATGTGAGCGGGCGCCGCGGCAGGCTGGGACCCGCCGAGCCCGTCCTCGTGCCGTCCCGCCGCTCCGGCCCCGTGCCCCTGCACCGGCGAGTCGCTTCCTTGGCGGCTGCTGCTGCAGCACCTGCACCTGCCGTGCGGATTTGCTGCCCGGAGCAGCCCTCCTGCCCGGGCCGTGCCTGGGGCAGCCGGCAGCGGAGTGCTTCTTTCTTGCCTAGCTGGAGGGTTTCTGTGCTTGGAAGCTCCCTGCTCTGGCCATGGCACTGTTTGCTGCGAGTCGGAGGCATCCAGGCTCTCAGTGTTTGCATCCCTGTCTTTGTTTTGCTCTTAACCAAAAGAGGCAGGTTTCTACCCAATTCTGTGAGCTGTCTGGTTTGAGGAACCCCTTCTCCCTCCCTGCTCCTGGCTGCCTCAGCCCGCAGTGCTCTGGCAGGGCAGCTCACCCCCTCTCCAGCCCCCTCTTGCCAGCTGCATTTTAATTATTTCTTC
The DNA here is from genome assembly GCA_013398315.1 of Nothoprocta pentlandii. Lineage (NCBI taxonomy): Eukaryota > Metazoa > Chordata > Aves > Tinamiformes > Tinamidae > Nothoprocta > Nothoprocta pentlandii. Next base: position 15,302 of record VZSG01001566.1, on the reverse strand, counting down.
CTTAAAAAGCCCCCACGCCATCCGCGGGGGCATCACCTTCCTAGGCAGCTGCTGAGGCCAAAAAACACGATACAAATGGCTCGTGTTGCCAGGAATGTGCAATTATCTGAAGCCGGAGAGGCTGCCCGGGCAGGGCAGCAGCCCCTGCGCTCGGGGGGCTTCCGTGGAGCTCTAAGCCCGGGGGCTGCCGCAGGGGGTCCCGGGGCAGGTGCAGCCGGGTGCCTCCCGGCTTCCCCCTCCCCATCCCGCGGGGCCGGTGCCCGTTCCCGGGAGCTGCCGGCCCCCTCATCCCGAGTTATCCCCGGGCAGGGCTAAAAGGCAGCGATCCCCGCGGGGGCGGCGGGGCTGGGGGCCGCGGCGCCTCCTTCCCCCCCCCGCTCAAAGTTTCTTTGCTCGGGCGGGGGCGGGAGCAGCGCGGGCAGGAGCGGGGGGCGCGGGGCCCGCAGCCCCCCCCAACCCCCCCGTGTCGCGGGGAGCGGCGGGCGCTTCCCCCGCGCGCCGCTGAT
>VZSG01001565.1:0-24811 GCA_013398315.1 Nothoprocta pentlandii | reverse complement strand
CCGGGGGCGGGTGGCTCGGGCTAACCAGGCTGGATCTTTTGGTGCCTCCGGAGCCAGAACCTCTCTGGTTGTCTGCAGGATAGCTGTGGTGGGGCAGGGGAAAGAGAGAGAGAAACAGCGCTGTTAGCTGTGAGAGCATTTCCTTCGATACAATCACAGTTTTAATGCAGATCATATGTGTTTGCTGCAGGCCAGACAAAAAACAGCTTCCAGCTTTAACTGCCTTCTTCCTGAAACCCCTACTCCTTGGTTTTAGTCCTCCCATGTTGTTGCTTTTGGCCAACAGCAGCAGAACAAAGGAAAGCAGAAAGGAGGGCAAAACCCCCGCTATTCTCTGCCGAACCTCCCAGGCTGGCGGGACGAGGCCGCGTCACCTCTCCTGGAGCAGGAGCAGCCTCCCGGCCAGGCCAGGCCTCGACACGCCGAGCGGAGATGTCTACCGGGAACCGCATGGGGACCAGTGGTTCTGCCAGGGGAACGTGTGTTCCCAGCATGTGCTAGGGACCGATCTCCTCGCTGGGCTCTGGGTTCCACGGCTTCGGAGAGGAAGGCACAGGGAGCCAAGGCGCGCTGAAGGAAAACACTGATCCTTGAGCGACCGAGTCTCCCATTTATGGGAAGTGTTTCATACCAGAAAACACCACTGCCCAGAAAATACAGCTATACCCTACAGCCACGTAAAGGAAGCCCTAAATTGACATCTCCTTGCACTCTAAAATGGCCAAGTAAGGTACATTTGCCACAAAAACGTCACAATTTTTAACAGTGCACAATGCTGATCCAAGGCAAACTATTGGAGATCAAACCTAGCTCCCTGGGTTCTTTAAAAACAAACCAGCAAAACAAAACCCAAGAAGGGAGATCTCTGTGGCTAGGCAGAGATCTAAGCAACTGCAGAAGGCAGCGTAAACCTCATCTGAAAGCTCATCTCTGCTCTGCCCTAGAGGAACATGCTGCAAAGTGGAGAGCTCGGGCTCTCTGACACATCAGAAGAGCCTTTTCTGCAGCACTGCTGCCTTTGGATAAGATGGAGACAACCTAATGCAGACCTGTCTATCAGACGTGCTTCCTCTTGTTCCTCTTTATTCTGTTTTACTGCCTTTTTTTAACTCATTCCCTCAGAAAAACACAAAGCTGCTCTCTTGTTTTGACCTTTGTGTTGGGCGCCAGCGCTGGACCGCAGTCCCTGTCTCTACAGTTGGCTACAAGTCACCATTTCATCCCGCATGGAGCAGCTGCTCTGAAATTGCACTGAAGTCCCCAAGAAACCACTTGTAGGCTCGAGTCCTTTTAACTCGAACTCCAGCTTCAGCATCCATGTTTGCTGCAATCTGGGGGCAAACGGCAACCACAAAAGAAACGAGCAGAAGAAGCTGTTCTTTGTAGAGCTCTATCAGGAACAGATCTGCGCTTGGAGCCACACCATTAAACAGGACTCTGCTCCGTCAGAAAGCAAAGCAAATCTGCTCCACTTCTTGCCAAGGCCAATTCTCCCTCCTACAAGGGGACAAGGGTGATTGGGATTTATGGAGGGCTGCTCTGGCCGGGACTTCATCCCTGCAGCTGCGCTTCCCCTCCAGGCAGAAGCACCTGGAACCCCACAGGGCTCCTATGCAGCACCCATTAGGAAGCTATGCTGAAGCCTCTCAGCCTGTCTCCTGTCATCCTTTTACACCACCTACTACTCCCTGGTGACAGAAGGGATCCCGTAGGCTTACCTAAATTCCAGCGGGGGCGGCGGCAGGCTGTCATCTGGGAACGGGGGCGGTGGTGGCACCGGAGAGTCGGTCTGCGGCGGTGGCGGGTAGCAGTTCACGTCCATGCTTTCATTTGAGCCGATGCTGCCGTTCTGATACACCATGTTGGAGGGGTACCTGACGGCAAAACACACGAGCACTGTATTTAAAGAGTCCACAGAGGCCCCAAAAGCTCATCTGCCCCTTGTTCGCCACGGCTTTGCCTTCTGGAGGGGCTAAAGGCAACACAAGCAACCGTTGACCACAAAGCAGTCACGTTAGCCAGGCCAAAGGATCCACCTGCAGCATTTAGAAACGAAGCTCTTCCCAGTAGGAATGACTTCTTCCTGCTCTATGGTGCCACCTTAGCCACGTCAACAGGACACACAAAGCAGCAGCAATGTTAAAGCAACATTTTACAAAACATCTGTTCGCCAAAGCGTCCTCTATGAAGAACCATGCACAGTCTTTGGTGTGATTCTTTGGCTAGAAACTGCCCAAATACTCTTTTTTTTTTTTTTAATTGCTATCACATGCTTGATTTTCAGAGTAACAGGAGTAAATAGGGACTGCAGAGAAATGCTTGCCCACTGTGGACTCAAGGGGCTACTAGTTACACTGAGTGGCAAAAAAAAAAAAAGCTAAAAGATGCCAAATAAGAAGATTGAAAACAGAATATCAAAAAGCACCCAAGAAACGGTAATGCCCTTAAAACTAAGTATCCAAAGCAGAAGCAGTGATGAGGAAAAAGACCACGTTCAAGTTTCAATGAGTTCACTCCATAGAGAGGGGAAAAAAAGAGGGGAAAAAAAAAAAAGAAGTCTTGGGCGCTCGAGACCTCAAACGAATTCAAATGCATGGATACATTTACACTAGAAAACAGAGGAGCAAGAAAATGGTGCTGTTGTGCTGCTCGATTCCGCTGCTAGAAACCAAACCCGTTCTCCTATTAAACTAAAAGCAAGTTTTATTTTTAGCAGGGGAGTGTGATTTAAAGAGAGATTTTTTTTTCCCTTATATGAAAGGAAGCAGCAAGGAGCGAGCAAGCAAGAAGTGCATTGTGGGCACTGAGCGCGCTCGCAGCCCAGCCGGTGTCAAAAGTTAAATGAATTCCCAAGCCAGAAGCGCCGGAGAGAGATCAGGAGCTTGAAATACCGGGCTGGAGGCTGCCCCCGCTTCAACTCTGGGGTGTGAAGAGCCATTTGCGACGTGCACGGCCCTGGGCGCTGGCCTGGCGGGGAGGTGTGAGGAGCAGGGCACGGCGCGGGGAGCCGGAGCCCTGGGCACCTCTGTGCCCACGAGACAGCCCGCGCTGCTCCCGCCACCCTGCTTAAACGGCACCGCTCCCTGATTTATTTAGCAAATTCTAAATCACCAGACAGATTTACTTGGGCGAATCTGATTAGTGGCAATATCGATCGGCGCGGTGCAGCAGATCCGGAGGAGCTGCAGAGCAGGGTGAACTGCATGACAATCACCAGCGGCGCCGCACAGAGCCCCGCGCTCGCTTACCCGACGGGCCCGTGCTTGTCCTTTGACTCCACAAATTCTTGCCCCATTTTCAGCTTCTCCCACTCTTCTTTCCGGGTTTTGATTTTCCGCGGGTTCACGTTGCCTCGGTTCGGATTCTCCTTTTTCTCTTTCTATCGGAGGCAAGGAAAAGGAGGAAGAATCAAACCAAAGCCTTGCTTTAAACTCCCTGGGAATGGAAAGCGACAGGGCAGACCCGTAGCAGGTTTGAGAAGATCTATCCTCAAAGCGGGACGGGCTTTTTTTTTTTTTTTTTTTGAAATTCACTTTCCCAGTTGCTGACAGCTCCCGAGACACCCCCGTACAAAGCACAGATAGCACCAAAAAAAGCAGGCAGTGTCAGATTTCCCCTGTGCAGCCCAGACATCACGGCCCTCTGGCACGATCACCTTGAGGGCAGAGTGGAAGGTCAAGTTCCCTCATCAATTCAGCTTCTCGTCTCTGTCAAGACTGCCAAATCCACCCCAGCACCTGGCTCACGTTAAGTGCTTTGCTTCGGGTGTGCAGCATGGACACCTGCCCACAAAGAGCTCGGCTTTAGCGAGCTCTGGCTTTGTGTTTTTGACAGGCCCTACATCTCATTTGTTGTTCTGATCGGGAAAAATAATCGCTATCAGCTCTGATATTTAACACTTCAGTTGTCTAAAAGCTAAGTAATATATGTTGAAACCAATTCTTTTATGATGCACTTTTCAATGTTGGTGACCATGGCTCCAAATCCCCAGGCAACCAGTCCAGGGACTCCACCTACTGTCTTCAGCTTAGGTGCTCTGGTCAATACTCCTCCTTGGCTCTGTTTTAACATTAGGACCTGTTTTTACTGTCCTGAAGGGACATTCTCCCTTCTTTACTCTTCTGTCACAGAATTTATTGTAGGACTGGACACACTGAGGCACTTGGGTAGGGGTATTTGCACTGTTTGAACACCCAATGGAGCCCCGTGCAATGCCAGAAATGCAGAAAAGCCTCTGTACAACTTTCTAACCTGCTGACAGCATCACCACTAAGTCTGAAGACTACAAATTAAGCCCCTGTAACCATATCAAGGAGGGGACGTTTAGAAGAAGAGAATTTAAGGGCTCCCCCTTCCTCTTTCTCTTTTAAATTAGCAAAGGGGAGGATAAAAAAGGAAAAAAAATACCAATCCCTAAAGAGTTTAAGAGATTGAAGGCTGAATTTTGGATTGGAACTTTTGAGTCCCAAGATTTGTTAACACTTCCCATCTCCCTCTCTCCCGACCTGCCTTGGATGGCAGAGATCTCCCATATCCTCACCCTATGTTTCCGCTTCTCTTTCATGATATCCTTGGTGACCTGAAGCATTTTCTCTTTCCAAAGGTCAAAGAAATATGAAGGATCTGTGTAGAATTTAAGTGCTTCTTTGCCATCATCCCTAGAACATGGGAGTGGGGGGGAAAAGAAAAAGAAAAAAACAGACACACAAACAATGACCGAGTCATTCATTTGTTTGAAATCCAACGAAAACATAAGGCACAATCCCAGGCGACAGTTTAAAGGTCTGCAATGAGAGGGTCAAACACGCTGCTCTCGCCTCTGTAGGAGGCAATAGGGCCCTGCTGTTTGAGAGCAGGCAGCGGAGCACGAGCCTCCCCAGAGCCATCCACTTGTCCGGCTCTCCCGCTTCCCGCTGCCCTCAGCCCCTGCACGTTCTCCAATACTCTGGATTTCAGCACTGGAGGGACTCAAGGGCTCTGCGCAGCCACCAGGTGCACAGCGGGTCTCTCACTCCAGCTCCCACATGTTTTCACTTCCTTGGTGTGCAAAAAACCCTTCTCCAGCCTAGGAACCCCTAAATCAGAGCAGCAGCGTCCTTGAAGCTCCTGAGCACAAACACACACTCCTGCTTTGCAGTGCAGCCGCGTCTGGCAGAAGACAGCTGCCTCCAGCTATCTGTAATTACTTTTTACCTGTTCAAAAGATATTTATGGATGTGGGCTAAAAAAATCTCGGTATTCTGACCCCCTTTACTTCCTATCTACCAGATGCAGTGGCACTGCGGGGCTGCTAAGGAGAAACGGGGAGATGGCCACAGTGCAGGTCACATCAGATGGCTCGGAAGGCCCTGGGAGCACCCCGAGATGCACAGGAGCCAGCTGCACCCACCCGGGGCAGAGCCACACACAGATGTATGCTCTGCAGGCGGCACTGTGGCTTTCTGGAAAGGAGCCACAGGGCGAGAGAGAAGCACAAGAAAAATGCATCATCTGCACAACACCTAGCATGTTTATGCAGTGCCAGCCAAGCCTTGCCCCAAGGCAGTCACAAAAGTGACGGCAGGTAACCAAACATGTAATTTTCTAGCTGCTCACATTCCTGCAGCCCCAAAAGCCGCATTTCACATAATCCCGAGGATGAAGATTTCCTGCTGGATCTCGCTTTAGGACTGCAATTTCCCCACTGGAAACTGCTATTTCAATAAAACAGTCCAAGACGCTGCTTCGTGGACGGGTGACAACTTCCTCAGCTGGCTGCTGGGAGCAAGAGAGACTCCTTTGCAAGGGCCAAGCAGCTAAGGGGACCCTGTGGCATTACCTGTAAGGGGAGAGGATGTTGAGAGGCGGAGGAGTATCGCAGGACCCATAGGTTTCAAGAACAGGCACTGGGAGAGACTCTCTGTCAAAAAGCTTCTGGTCCTGAGTAGTGGAGCTTTTGAAGGCCTTCCTGGTGTTAATGCCTTGCAGGGAGACTGTAAGAAAGAGGAGAAAGCAAGTGAGGAACAGCTTGACCCAGGCCAATGACACTGAAGATCAAGTAGCAAACATCTGATTTCAGTTGGAGTTCTTGGCATGCCTAGCACTTCTTAAGGTCAGGCTCCTTTTCCCACAGATCTCTCGGGAAACCCAGCAAGTCTCAGATGTTGCCGTGCCAGGATGTGCTGCTGCACAGACAGGGCTCTCTCGAGAGCTGCTGCTGTGGTTTCGAACCCCTGCGACCGAGACACGAAGCGCGTTGCTGTTCCAGCGGCGGAGAGCCGGATTCTGCAGGAGACTCGCTAACAAGCAACTCCAGGCTTGCCCAGAGAGGCCATGCACACAAGCAGCACTGTGCTTTTTTTGGGGGAAAAAAGTCCCTCTTAGTCCCAGAGGAAACATTCCAACACTCCGAGTGTCAGGCTCATTTTAGGGCCCCGGAGCACAGCGGCTCAATGAGAATCTTTAGCATGCTTGGTCTGCAAGGACTGCGCTCCACTCCATTACCTTCTTCCTCTTTGGGATCCAGCTGAGTGACTTTGACTTGCAGGCGGTCAACTCTCTCGACTAGAACGCTCACCCGAGAGGCAAAGGTGTTGGCTTGAGTAAACAACTCTCCAAATATGTCCTCTGCAGATTTACCTGCAATATCAAAGCGTCCGCATTACTCTGGCGAGCCGCACCGGGCTGTGTTCAAGGCCCTAGCCTGCTTTCTTGAAACCCTTCCCCGTGAAAACCAACCCGCCACTGCTGCTTTGTGTTGCATCAGCCAGCCCCGAGCGGCACTAAAAAGAGCCATGTGTGTTTTCACGTTGGCCACGGCGCAGATTAAGGCAACGCTCCCTGCCACTAAACCCCGAGCCTTTCCCCGGCCCCTTTAAGCTCTAAGGAAATCGGGCTGTGCTTCTGAAGTCGTTCCTAAAGTCGCCCAAAAGGGCGGATGAGGGTAGGGCGCTCCGAGCCCAGGCTGCTCTGCAGGGCTCTCTGCTGCGCTCGTTATTACACAAGCAAATGCAGTTAGAGCCTCGGTGCTCTGGAGAATCTCAGCAGCTCCCGCTCTCCAGCAGCGCTGCCTCCAGGGTAACCGGCTCGTATTTACAGGCTCAAAGGACTCGGCAACTGCCGAGCAGCCCCCGTCCTTGATCCTGCAGCCCGAGTGCCGGCGCGCGCGAGCACTGACCCTTTTGTTCCTTCAGGTGGCAGCATCTGAAAAATTGATGCGCTCACGTTTATTCCAAATCAAAACCAAACTGGAACTTCTCAGGCGAGGATATTCTCTCTGTCGCAGCTTGCGCTGCCCGGTGGGCTGCCACGACCAACATCACGGAGCGCCTGTGCCACGAGAGCGCCCGGCGGCTCCCATCAGGGGCACTAGCAAGATGCCCTCTCTATCACACGTACAGCAAGAGGTGGCCACGGGTAGCCCAGACATGAGAGAACTAGAAGGAGGAACAAGACCTTACGCTGGATGCTGCCTTTTTGTTCTTGGTTAATCCCAACCAGAGCCGGCCCTGGCAGCCAAGGGGCTCCCCGGTGCCCACTGATCGGATCCGCTCGCGGCCGCAGAACGTGGCTGCCCGCAGGAAGCAGCCGGCTGGGACTGTGCACGGGCAGCGCTCTGCTCGGGAGGCTGCTACACCGAGACATGCTCTCCAACTTGCAGCACAGCCAGGCGGGAGCCATTCTGGAAACGGTGGCTGTGCAAAAGCAGCCTGTCTGCACTAAGGCAAGTGTGCCCATGTCACAGCAACGTCCCTGCACCTGCTCTGAACCAGCACCAGCGCTAGAAGTTGTCCCTTCCCCTCTCCATATCAGCTACTCCTGCTCCCCGGCCACGCTCCTTGCACTGCCAAGCGCTGGGGAACAAGGCAGGTTAAAAATCAACCTCCTCCACCCGTCCCGGTGGCGGTGCCAGCGCAGAGCGGGGGCGGAATCAAACACTGCAGGGTCACTCCAAGCGACCTCTCCTCCTTCCACACCCCTGGACAGCACAAAACCTCCACTCCACCTTGCTCGCAAGCTCGAGCAGCCCCACCAAAACACCCAAGAAGAGTTTTATTTCTGCAGTTTTATTTGCTGTTGAATTCAGGCTTTGTGGAGGGCGCTCTGTTCGATGGCAGCTGCCCTGTTTTATCCGAGGGAGAAGGATAACCTGCCACTTCCCCGGAACAGCTCAGAACGGAAAACTCGTAATTTGGCTTTCCTCTTAACGAGAGCGGAAAACCATTCCCGAATGCACAAGGAATCGCTGCAAGTACAAGGGAAAAGACCAAAAAGTCTCTGGTTTGCAATGCTGAGCAGCAGGTCGCAAGCACAAATAACACATGAACAGCATTGCACGCGCTGGCCTCGACACTGGTGGGGGAGGAAGGGACAGGCCCCACTCCCCTCCCTGGACAAGGGCACCAGGACTGGCTTATCACCTGGGATCTCCAACGTCGCTCCGTGTCTCGTGCACGCCTTCAGATGGGGTAAGCCAGAGATTAGTTTGCTGGTTTAGTTACTTTGACTGCAAAAGTGCAGCTTACAATCAAAATTATCTTTGTCATGCACTGGCAGGAAGACAGACGGCATGATTTAATAGGTCTTTCCATCTTTAGCTTGTGGATTCTCTAAAATCACACACAAATGCACAGCCGACTTATACAAAGTGCTACCAGCTGTGATAGTAACGAAGGGTAAACTCCCTGGAATATGAAAGTTTGACAAGATTTATGTTTGCATCTTTGTAAAGAGACTGTGGTGCACCAGGCATGGCTGATTATTCACTTGACAGGGCTGTCACAGCCTACTGAACCTGCTTCGCATTCCTGCACTATCCAACGTGCGAGAGGATTTTTTCCCCAAAGCGGTGGCAAAAAAGTGGGGGACAACAGGGGACGAGACTCAGTTGTTTAGGGAGGAGTGTTCTGCAGTACTCGGTCTCAATGCTGTTCAGTTTGGAGCGCTGCAGAGCCGGAGGGAGCGGTAAGAGCCAAGCTCAGCACCTCCCCGCTTACCCAGGGACACAGGGAGCGGCAGGAAGCGGCAGCTTCCCCGGAGCGGGAATCCCACGGCACCTTCCTGAGAAAGGAAGGAGGCTGCAATCGGGCTTCCAGCCCTGAATATCTGTGCTGCACAAAGGAGGCCTGAGGGCTCTGCCCCGCGTCCTTCGCGCCGCCATCAGCCTCCTCCGCAACAGGGCCGTGCGCTGCTTTACACCTTCCTCCTCCTCCTCACAAGATGGATTGCGCTCGCGCTCCACAACCATCTCAAGAGACAAAAACCTAACGAACGGGCAGGGAGGGTCAGCCGCATGCGAGCGGCGGCTGCGTTCGCCTGCGCAGTGACATTTCTGCGACGGAGCAGAAGGCGATACCTGCCGGCAGCGCCCGCCCAGGACGAGGCTCCCCTGGAGCTCGCGCCGGCCCCACCAGGAGACAAGGGGCCTGCTCCGCAGAGCGAGCAGAAGGCTCGCGGACACCAGGGAGAAGCTAAACCATGCATTAATCTGATTATCGGAGTATTTGCTAGTCTTGCTTCAAGGGCAAAGGTGGCTAATCAGAATCCAGAGCATTTCGACAGCGCCAGGAGTCATTCCTGAGAGACCACAATTAACTCTTTATTTTTCTTGCAGCACGTAGGCCCCCACTTTCCCTCTGGCCCTTGCAAGGCTCCTGGGCAGCTCCCCGGGGAGCCGAGCTCGGCACGGCGGCCGCTGCCGGAAGGGGCAGCTCAAGCCCCCGGCGCCCCAGGGCGAAGCCCTGCTCGAACAGGGGGTTTGGGGGGGTCTTGCAAGGCAACAAACAGCACGGGCAAACAGGCCGGCTCCTGCGAGCGCGCTTTAATTACCTTTCATTAAAAACTAAGACTCCTGCCACCCGGTAGAGGCAACAGAGCCGAGCTCCATTTAATAGCGCGTGCAATTACAGGCGCTTTCCCTGACACAAGACACCGGCTGCTCCGAGAGCCTCCCATTTTACGAGCCCGAGTTGTGCTCCATCCTCCCATCTGCAGTTTTGCTGCAGCCTCTCACACACGCACGCACACACACACACACATCCCCCCCTTCCCATTTGCCTGCTCCCCGGGAAGGCGGTGGGGACCAGGGCTATGAAATTAGCATCAGATTTCTTTAGGAAAACATTTTAGCATTACCCAGGGAAGGCAGATGGGGGAGAAATAGGAACGCGGGAGTCGAAAGGGAGCTAAATAAAGAGCGCGAGCGACTCCTGAGGGCAACGCGCAGGCTCGCCATGGTACTCACTCAGGCTGCCCAGCTGTCGAATGACATTTGCCAGGGTGATGTTGGTCATGCATTCCAGCTCGCTCCGAACGCTAGGCAACGTCTGACGGCACAGGTGCCTTGGCTCAATGTTCCTCGTTACTAACGGCATGGTGGACCTGCTTCAGGCACTGTTCTGAAAGATGAAAAACAACCCAAAAAAGAAACAGGAAAGGATTACTCAACCGCAAATTCCAGGCACACCAGAGCCATGGTGTTCGTTTTTCCTGCTCTCAAATGGCTTTATTTATAAGCCTGCTTCCCCCCCTGCTCCCCACCCTTATAAAACTGGTTCTTCAGAAATAAAGATCCCGCTGTTCTGTTCCTCGCGGTAACAGAGAGGACCCGGCAGCTCAGGTGGAGGGGCAGGGATGGCTGGATGGAAAACTACCCGTTGGGCCTCAGCCGCTGCCGCCCCGCAGCGCTCGCCCTCCTGCGGCCGCCGGGCCCGGGCGAGCCCTGCGAGTTCCTCCACAAGCTGTTTTGACTCAAAACGAATGGGTTTTTTTCCTTAAGAGGATGAAAACAGAAGAAAGGGAGAAAAAAGCCTCTTCTAAACCCGAGAGGCTCCCGCCTCCCAGGGCGCGCAGGCACACAGGGCTCTCCTGAAACAACAGGAAGTGCTCGCAGCTGATCAGGAAACTTTCTGGCGACTGTTCCTTATCCTGCAGGCTGCACCCTGCTTCCCTTGGAAAAATCCCTGGAGGTCGAGGCTCACACGGCGCCCTTGTCCGCCCGCCGCGGCCCTGGGCCAGGGCCAGAGCTCACGACGAGTGCGCGATTCCCGGCGCAAGGCTCGGAACAAGCTCCCGGGTTTTATTCGGGAGCAATAAGCATCCGGACGTTATGGTTTAAGGTTGAAAACGCTCTCGTGCACGAGTCAAATGCCTTGAACGCCCCCAAATCCCCCTCGCTGACGTGTCGAAACACGGAAGCAACAAAGAGACCTGTGGCCTCGGCCGCCTCCGCGCCACAGGAGGGAACTCGGGCAAACGGCACGAGGAGGGCGACGCTCGCCTGCAATCCTTCAACCCGAGCGAAAGCCAACGCGGCCCGAGTTCCTGATTAATTTAGAAGGGGAAAGAATTGCTTTTCTAGGTCAGCTCGGGAAGAACCCGCCAGAAACAGGCGGCTCCCATGTGAGAGGCACGCGGAGCTGCTCAGGCGGGTGTAAAAATAAAACAGGAAGCCAACAGCGTGGGGACCAGGGCCTCCTGTCACCCTCTGCAAAAACCCCAGAACCATAAAAAATCAGCTGTTTGCTCTTGACTTTGAGCCACCCTTTGATAGTCTGTGTGGCAGCTGGCAGCTTATCTTTGAGGTCCAGGAGTCCTTCCTGGATGCTATTCCAGCAGGGTGTTAAGAGGAAGAAGTGGGCATTATCCCTCCTAATTACCTCCGAAGGCAGATTTTTGAATTGCTAAATTTGACCCATTAAGGCGGAGGGGCTGCAGACCCCTGCCAAGCAGATGCGCGGGGCTGGTTTAGGGCGGCCCCAAACAAGGCGCTTCGAGGCTTGTCCCTGCGCTAGGAAAGGGGTCCCCACCTTCCCACGGAGGTGAGCAAGAGGATGAGGGCGTGAAGAGGGAGAAGAGGAGCTTGGCCAAGGGATGAAGAGCACTCTGGGCTCCACTGCACCCCAGCAGCCACCAGCAACCACAGGGAGATTGAAATCGGTGAGCGAAGGAAGGACCCTGCCCCTTGCTTGGAGATGCCCCCTGTTTCACAGATTGCAGCCAAGCCCTGGTGCTATTTGGTGGCTTTCTGCAAGACAGCCCTTCCCGGCTCCCGCCGGGCTGCAGCTCCCGTAAACAAGGCGGCGTTTGCAGGCTGCGGGCACAGAGCTTCCCCCCGGAGCGTCCCCAGGGCTCGGCCGGGCTCGCAGAGCCCAGCCGCCCTGCGCAGCTGGAAGCTTTCCAAGGCACCAGGCAGCGGCAGCACACGGGCCGGAGCAAACACCAACGTGTCTGCAAGGGGGGAGAGCAGCCACACGGCAAATGGGGGGAAAAGCAAGCCCTGAAACCAGGCAGCAGCTACGCCAGGCTGCATCGGGGTGAGAAAAGCAGGTACCAAATCCTCAGAGGGACGGGGAGAGGGGCAGGGCAGCTGCCTGGGCGCTGCCACCTCCCTGTCGCCAGCGTTTGCCTTCCGAGCACGTCCTCAGACCAGAAGCGGTGGCGAAAGTGGCTCCTTTTACAAGAGCAAAGCGCATCGACCGCGGGGATTTGCGCTGGCGCGAGGCAGGCAGCAGAGGGGAAGGAGAAACCACTGCTTTTCTCCTGGGGCTCCTGCCGGGAGCCGCCCCGCACGGTGCTGCTGCAGGACCGGAGCTTCATCCGTGTGCCCCTCACCGCGCTCCTCCTCGCCAAGGGACCCAGGACACCCTGTGGGGCTGGGAGCAGGCGGAGGGCGACGCTGGGACCTGCAGCAGAGTGCAGGGCTGGGCACGGAGCAGGCAGGGAAACGCTTCCCTGCTGCCCACGGCTGCCTCAAGGGACAGGGACAGCAGCTCCCAGGCTCCTTTCAAACCTCCAAGGGGACAAACACCATGAGGCCAGGCTGGAAAATAAGTGCACGTTTTGAAAGAAAACCCAGAGCAGAGACAAGGCCCGAGAGCCAAGAGGAAGCGAACGCTGCTGAGCACCAAGCAGGCGCTCGCGGTGGCCAGAAACTGCAAAGGAAACTAGGAAGGGCCCCTGCTCTTTAAAAGGGTCATTAAGACCAACTGATGGACAACTGGTCCCCACCGGAGGAAGGGCCGGATGGCAGCACTTGGCTTTTGTCAGGGGCTGACAAGGCAGCAATCTCCCGGCCTGCCAAGCCCCGCCGGGCACCGGGCAGCCTCACGGAGCCACTGCAGCTCCATCCGCCCCTGTGAAAATGCAGTAACGTGAAGAGCGAGGCCAAGAAATCTCATCTTCTTGGCAAACGTGAGGATGTCTACTCGTTTCCTAGCGCTGAGGACTCCATTTGTTGGAAGGCTGAATTTGGGGTGACTGTGGCGCTGGGGAGCCGCTGCGCGGCAGCAGCAGCACCTGAGAGGGGAACCAGGAGGTTGTAAGACACAGGAAGTGGAACAAATGTGGGGCAGGTTCCTGTTGGGTACTGGGGGAACAGCAAAGCACACGGGAACGCGGCGCTCCTTGCGGGAAGGAGGGAGCCGACCTTGGCCAGTTGCAGCCGCAGGAAATGCGACGCCACAGCCGCCGCTGCACCAATTCCTGCTCAAAACCCTCCTCTTCCCAAGCGCTTCACACCTCAAGAAAGAGGAAACGACGGCTTTTCTTACGGGAACGAATGATCTTCTTGCTCTCTTGCTTGATTCAGAGCTTCCCTACCTGCTCGCGGCAAGTTTTGCTTCCGAGGCCTCCAAGTCACGGCTTGAACGGGAGCTCCCAGCCCTGTTCCGACGGCGGTGACTAAAAGGCAAAGCATTGGGAAAGGGCAGCGCGGCCCTGCGCACCTCGGAGCCGCCCCACCTCCGGCTGTGCCTTGCCAACATTCCTGCCACTTCCCCTCTCCCGAAGGGCTGCCGGCCGCGCCGGGGCCCCGCGCTGCTCCGGGAGAACGTTGTGAGCACCCAAAAGCACCGGGAGTTTCCATCATTGCCCCGGATTCTTCCTGAGCTTCCAGCTCCTGCCCAGCACTCAGTGGGAATTTGGGTTTTGCTCCATGTTGTCCTTGGGTTCAACTCCTTTGCTTCACACACAGTGGTCTCCAGCTCCTCGCGTTTCCCCAGGAAAACAGGATTTGCGCCTAGCCTCTCTTCCCAAGGCTGCCGATCCGCCACCCTCCTCCCTCCACAACAAGTTCTCACCTTGAATGTCTTTCTCGCCAGTTTTTAAGAGGATTCTGACTCCGACAGGATTATTTTTGGAAATCCTCCCGGGGTGCTAAGGGCTGAACGCAGTGCAACGCAGGCTGGTGGGAGCAAGAGGCAGTCTTGGTTCCTGCTTTTCCTAACCCACCACTTTGGGAAGACACCGACTCAATTCAAGAGGAGCTCGATGCTACCAAGGTCTGCATTGTGGAGCCTTCCCTTGAGCCCTTCCACTCCAGCTCTGCTGAGTGGATCGCACAGGAACCATGTCCTGGGCCAGAATCGAGCACAATTGCTTTGCTTCAAACAAGAACCACCAGGCTGCACCCCCTCAAACAAGGCTGCGTCTTATTGACTATTTTTAATAAATTGGGCTGGCACAGAGAAATTGGACAACTGTTACAGGCAAGAAAGGAGACAGACTTTGATGGCGAGTGGTCACATGCAAGGCGGGCACGCTCTAGGACTATTTGCTTTGCAACACGAGCTCTGTCGGCTGAAAACAGCAGCTCGGACCAAACGCTCCTTCACGGGCGGGCTGGGAGCAGAGCAGGGAGCAGCAGCAGCGCGGGAGGAGGGCAGGGAGCCTGGTCCATGCGGTGCGGCAGGGACGGCGCGCAGGGCCGCGAGACGACGCACACAGAGAGCCGCCCGGCCAGGCTCCCCTCGCCACTGCTTCCCGAGCGGCGCCTCCTAATTCCCTCTCCGTGGGACTCGCGACCTCCTAGAGCAGGGCCCAGCTGCAAACCAACCTGCGCCGCAGCAGCGATATCATCTGTCGTGACGTGCGGGGCAGCACAACGCTCCGAGGGAGGGCACAGCACGTTTTGGGGGGAATGAGGCTTCAGCTCCATGTGGGTCGCTGTGACCCACTGCCCTGCCCTTGCTGGTGGTTATAAAACCCTCTGGCCGGAGGCGAACGAGCCACGGAGCGGAGCAGATCCGGCCTGCAGCGAGGCGCCCGGGAGAGCAGCCTCCAGGAGCACCCATGGGCGGATTAGCCACAGCAGCAGGTTTGGGAATGAGGGAGGAAGGAGATAATCAGATCTGAAATTCCCATCAGTATGAAATGAGACTTAACTCAGGAGCTTGCCAACGCAGCCTGACTGTTCTTTCTAATGTCTGTGACAACTCTGCTTCAAATTTCAAGCTTCTCTCAGCAGTAACTACTCCCCCATGTAGCTGTAATGGCCAGAAAGAGACTGGCTTTTATGTAACCCCAAAAGGCAGGCAGAAAAGGGAAGCAGCAGCCGCACACACATGCAGGGAACTGGAAAAAAAAAAAAAAAAAAAAAAAAAAAAAAAAAAAAAAAAAAAAAAGGGAAAAAAAAATTGGGCAGAAGGCTGTGCCGAGTGCTCAGGGCTGTATCCAGGCTCCCGCCGCAGCCTGGAGAAGCGGGATGCAGCAATCAGAAACGCCGCAGCTCCGCACCCGGAGACAGACCCGGCAATCAGCGCGGCATCCGAGCAACGGGGAGGGAATTACAGAGCAAAGTGCCATGTGCTGCCGCAAACTCCTCCATCCCGCCAGCTGTAACGAGTTTTCATTCCCAAAAAGCCGCGTCACAGGCTCATCTGTCACTGGCGGCCTGGGCTGCCAGCAGCTGAGCAGGAGCCGGCAGCGCCGGGCGGCTGCGGAGCCGCTTCCTTCCACGGTGCCCCGTCCTCCCCAGCAGCTGCCCGGCTACATCCCCATGCGCTGGGGTAAAAACCACCGCCCGCCACCGCTTTCCAGGCAGAAGGAGCAAAAACCCGGCTCTGCCCTGCCTGGGGTCAGCCCAAACCCTTCCCACGGGGCCAGTGGGTTTGCCCAGCAACATCCAACCTGCAACACTGCACAACACACCCGGGCCCTTGAGCTGACAGCAGCTCGCTCCCTTCCCGCAGCAAAAACACCCTTTTCTCCCCCCCTTTTTTTGTCTGTCGTCTCTAAAAAATGCAAAAGAGACTCAAAAAGCCATTTGCTCTCTTTTTTTTTTCTCTCCCTTCCTCCCCTGGCTCATGCGTTATCATCATCATTTACTGCCCTCAAGGGGATTGCACAGGTGTGACTGAGAATTTGGCTCTCCCCCGTAAACTTTTGTTATCGGCTTTGCCGAGGACGAGCAGGCTGGAAGGGGATCATCTGTCCAAGAGGAGCTTGCTGCAATAGGCGCCAGGCTGCTCTGCTGGAGAGGGACGAGCTCCTGGCAGGAGCCGAGCGGCGGGTGGGAGGACGGGGGGAACACGGAGATCTTCTCGCTTCTGCTCGAGTGTAAAACGCAGGGCCAGTGTGACCCAGCCTTCCCCCTCCTTAAAACCTACCGGTGCCTAATTAATGTTTTCATTCATTTAGCTGAAAAACAAGCTGAACAAAGAGGGTCACCTGGCGTTCCTATCGGTGCCCGGCTAAGGCACGGGCAGAACAAATGCATTTCAATAAAACTCAAGAGGGGCTGTGACAAGAGCAAGGCAGTTAGCTCAATTAGAGGGAGCTGTCACAGAGATTTGATTCCCGGAATACAGAACTACTGATTAAACAGGAATTAAGGCGCAGAAACAGAAAGGTTTCAAGGTCTTTGCCACGAGCACATACATCAGGAGAGAGGCAGGAAGGGCTCCCTCTGCTCTAGCTCTGGCACTGTTGCTTCCTAGGAAACAGGAGGTGTAAAGGGAGCAGAACATCATCTGTTAAAGCCATGAATAATTTTGGCAAGGACGCAAAGTCAGGCAGAAGACAGAACAAAATCCTAAAGCCTCAACCAACAGGTAGCTTTGGAAAGCCCCGGTGAGGCCGAGGGGCAACCAGGCGATGCAGGTGCCACCACCACCCTCGATGGCTTCACTTCCACCCCCGGGGCGTATTTTACCCTTCCTCTTTGGCAGATAAACCCTCTTGCTCACAGCTCAGCCCGGCCTCCCCTCCTTTAACACACACTAACCTGTTTTGATTAACGAAGGGGTAGGAACAAACCAGTTCCAACTGTTTTCTATACAGCTCAACTGCTCTTTCGGTTTCTGCTCACGCCTAGATAATTATATCACAGCACTGAGTGCCCCCACCCTTCTGCTGCACTTGGGGAATACTGCAAAGATAAGTCTTTTCTTAATTATTAAATGTAAATAGCTCATTAAATATAATCCAATTACTTTAATTGTAAGAAAAAGGAAGTAATTACAATATGTACATGTATTCTTGCCTGAACAGTTTTAGTATCTTAAATGAATCTTTGCAGCATTAATATTTTTAAGTTAACCTTTGACATGAGGGGGGAAAAAAAGACACAGCGCCGACGCCGGTATTTTCAGAAGTGTTGTATCTGCTGGGATTTCCATCACAAAAACAAAGGAACAGCCTTAAGCGTCTAAATTCAAATGCTTTATGAACAATGTCTTAATAAAGGCAAAATAGCACATGGGTTTTCTACTATGGAAAAAAAAATATACAAGATGTCACATTAACCCCCCTCATGTGTTTCTTGGGTCTCCTGTGCAGAGCAAGACAGAATAAGGGCAGCACTGGGTGCCATTTAAAGCCAGGAAGATGGCAAAGCTGCAGCCCTGTGAGTGCCTACCACAACCCCCGCCTTTTTCCAGCACGTTTTCCCTTCCTGCCTCTCTGGCCTGTCCCGCTCTCCTGGTAGCGCACGGCACCGCGGGAAGCGGCCGGGAAGGGCCCTCTGGTTCTGCTCAAGTGTCACCGCTCTGGGACTCCCTTTCTCCAGGGGTGCAGCCAAGGGGATCCAACCCTCTTCCAACAGCCTCCCCCACGGCCTCGCTCGGCCCCCCGCTTTGTGGGTCAAGTTTCAGCCTGGATTTGGGGACAGATGCCTGCGTCGGCTCCTCGGCACCCTCGGGACACGCAGCTTTTTTGACTGCAGTTGTTTCCATTTAGCATGTTCCGAGCCCAGCTGTGATCTCACCTTACGTAATGCGAAGCGCACGCTCCAAGTGTTGTACCATCCAAAACTACTTCAGAGTGTTTGAAACCATCACTTTATTGAGCCCATCTTTCCGGGAGAAGAGATTAGACTGTATTAGCGTTGCTAAAGATGCAAGTCTTTCTATCACTGCTCACCACAAGGTCCATAATAAGCTGCTTTATGGAAACCTCTCATGTGAAGCCAGACCCTCGACGTAACCTCTTTGATACAATATTGAATTCTCAGTAGTGACCAAAGGGCTATTTTGTCCAAGTTAATTACACGGCTTTTTAATTTAGCCTCCAGAGGGGAAGTGGCCAGTTACTTCACGCTGCCCTAGACAGAAGGGAAAGGTTTTTACGCAAGCTGTGTTTATAGCTCTGTGCCTTCCTGCAGCAAAGGCCGAGCTCGGCAGCTGCCGGTACTGAAAGCACAGGATCTGGGTGTGTGCACGGCTCGCCCGCGTGTTTTTCCTGCAGCTGCAAGGCCAAAACTGCGCGAGCGCGTCCACACTACGCACAGAAACCGGGCGCCCGAGAGGGAACTCGCTTCCGCTCTGCACGGGAACCTTCCCATGGCCGTTCACATCGGGCTGCTGCTTCCCCTCCCTCCCCCTTCAATCCCATTTTTTGCGCTCCACGCATCAGCCACGGCTACGTGGGATATTGTGGCCGAGAGCCTTCTCCAAATGCTACTTAGAGCCCTCTGGTGCAGGGCAGTCCCAAAGCGAAGCACTGGCCGCTCTCGGAGGCTTTTGCTCTGCAGAGACTTGAAGTGGGGCTCCCAGAAGTGGAAAAGGGCTTGCAGGGAAAGAGGAAATGAGAAATTAAAACCACATTCAATCTTATTAGTGGCAATACAATAGGTCAAAGCACTTTGCAAGAGTCTCCTGCCAGCGAGCGCTTTGCACAGGACCCCGGGGCAGAGACACCGGCCTGCTGGAGCAAGAGCAGAGATGCGCGCTGCTGTGTGAACAGCCCAGCTGGGGAAGGGCGACGGCTCCGGATATCGGGCTCGGGATATTTCCTCAGGGGCTTCAGGAGACTATGTGCAGGACCGGAATCCGAGGAATATTCCCCCTCCTCCTCTTCCCCATCTGAAACATTTTTCTCTCTAGGGATTCCCAGCATCTCGTAAGAGAAGCCTCTTTGAAGTACCACAAAGTGGAATTGCTCATCATTTCAGTAATGACAGTAAATAAGGCGCAGGATTTCGTTGAGCCTATTCCTTTTGCTGTACAAACAAAAGGTCAGAATCATTAGCCCGGTTTTATGAGCGGGCAGAAATGGAGACTCAAAACAGTTGGGTGACTCTGGGCCATCGTACAGAACGTCAGCAGCTCAACAAGAGGAAGCCTTCGGCCTCAGCAGCAGGACCGAGAGGGCTGCTGCTCTGTCCAGCCTCTGGTTAAACCAGCGGCCTCTGCACCAGCAGACAGACATCAGATGCTTAAAGAGCACAAGAACATGGCAAATATAGGTGACAATTCTCCTCTTTTCCACTCGGTAGCAATTTACACCTTAAGGCCACTTTGAAACAAACATTTTTAATTGTCATTTATGCATTTCACTCCCGCAAATTTTGTCTCAGTTGCTGAACTTATCCAAGCTGCTGGCACCCTTGGGGCAGCATGTTCAATATTTATCGTACCTGCGTGAAAAGGCACTTCCTTTGGTGCCCTGCATTTTACAATGAGGAGATACCAATCTCAACTCCAGGTTTGGAAAGAGGTAGGTCTCTGCTTCACAAAGGAATCGCTCAAATAAATGCACCACCATCCATACTAAATGAGCACCTCCCGAGAAGGAGGCTGTTTGGCTATCGCACAACAGAAGATTTGGGTTCCTTTACGGAGGCACCACTCGTCCCGGGCACGGGGCCAGGGACACCACTTGACAGGAGGAGGCTACAGAGCATCTCGGGGGACTAGAGCAGGTCACTAGCGACCCCATTCATGCAAGGACACGTCCAGGAAGAGGTTCCACACACAACCGCATGGGAAGAGGCACCTATGAGCACCCAAAGCTAAGGCAGAAACACTTGAGCACCAGCAGGTGAACAGACTCTCGTCCCCATCGGCGTTACGTCACTGTCCCCAAGCCCTGCAGGGACTCGTGGGCCCCCTCTAAAACAACAGCAAAGCCTGGACAGATGCACGGACGAGCACAGATGCAACACCAGGAAGCTCGGCCGTCATGCCAGGAATTAGGGAAGGGTCTTGAGGAACTATTTCCCAGTCCTATTACTACCCTACAGCAAGTCTGGGACTTGGGAATGTGATTAATGCCACACACCGCTGTGCAGAAATGCAAGTTCATGTTGCAGCTATTCGGGGGAAGGGACCAGCCTAATACAGAAGCAAAAAGGATATTAAAATCCTACAGGTCTTCAGGTGGAAGGACTAACCGGTACAAATGTGAACCAAACCCGAGCCAGGTGACCTTCTGCAGAAGCTCTTATTATTCCAAGGAAGCCTGATCGGCTGTGCAAGTTGCCCATCAGGCTAAAAGAAAATATCCAACTTTTTTATTACTCTTGCAGAAGTATAAAGGCAGTAAATCCCAACAGGGCGGTTCTGTCCTGAGCAGTCATCTGCTTATCACCCATAAAGCATTTCCACGATGGTTCCCCTCTGCTCTAAATCCAGTGTTTATAAATACCTAAAAATATATAAATAAATGTTAATTTCTGCTAACTAAGGGCCTGGCTCATGCAAATATTTATGCTTGTGCAGTGAGAATAAATATTCAATATAAATACACAATTTCTTACTACAAGCTTCATTAAAAGCAAGAGTGCTGCTGGAAACAGTAAAACATTGCAGACGGGGAGCTGTTCTGGGGGGGAAAGTAGCTGTATTTTGCTTTCCTAAATTTCAGCACAGTGAAAGCATCAGAGAAGCATGATTTCAATTCTAGTTGGCCTCCTGTGCATTCTATACCCCTACAGCTCTCTTTTAGAAACTACATAAGGGAACAAATTTTAGAAAGTATATAAAGGAACAAGTTTTAGAAACTATATAAAGGAACTAATTCGGTACTGAGTCATCAGACTGGCTGGTTTTGGCCCTTTTAACCCTCAAGAAAAACTGTCAGCAATGCTTTTTTTTTTTTTCTCTTTTTCTTCTTTTTTTAAACATAGTCCTCCCATCCCATTCTATATGAAGACAGCAAGAAGATTACACCTGACTTGTATGCATGCAAGCACCTAAAATGGTTATTCAACCATTTTTATGACACGGGCAGCACACACAGCAATGCCTTTTGCTCAACTTAACGACCAAGGTACTATCATTATACAAGGCACAGACACAACAGACCTTACATTTAAACTGATTGGATGTTCGAGTGCAGAATATCCACGGAAAGAAACTAGCTTGAAGGATTAAAGATGAGACCTACACTTGTTGGAGTCTTTCTTATTACAGTCTGTCAAAAAAGCTAACCTAATTTTTGTGGAAACATTAATCCCCACAACCTTCTTTGTTCTTCCACCTCCAAAAAAATCTTCAGGAGATGGATTTACCGATGTAACTATATGCATATGAGGCAAGCACTGCAATGTTTTAACCCCTCCGCCCACGCTGCAAGATTATCTAAGCTTTGTGAATGAAATCAACTTTTCCTAGACCGGCCCTGACAGATGAGGCACATTCAAGGCACGCCGAGAAACTGGGCTGCTAATTTTAATAAAGGTTATATGGTCCTTAATAAAACGTTGCTCACAAACACGCTCTGAACGGTAACGCAAAGAAATGCAGCATTTCTGTTCAGTGTGTTGGATTATTCCGAGGTGAAGGAGCAAAGCCAGAAAGCCACATCACCACTTGGTTATTAATTCACTACCTCAAACTCCAGCAGTGACATCTCTAAAGAAAACAGGGCTCCAGGTCCAGGCTTCTCTCTCTTCAATAAGCCACCGGTTTAAGTTTTAATAACACATTTCAAGTAGGGTATGTGCAGAACAGAGTGCTTATAAACACATCGTATTGCTTCTGTTTCCTAAACCCTTGGCCTGCATTCTCCCCATAGCAGAGCTTTGCAAAGCCAGAGCTTGAAAGATGTCAGGAATGCAAAGGCAGAAGCGAAAGCGAGAAACCAGGGGCCAACCTACAACCGAGGAGCAGGTAGGAGCAAACTTCTGCTTTTAGCCCCGCATGTGGGATTCCGTGGGGCTCGGGGGTGAGAAGAGCGTGGTTAAACAAGGCTCTTGGGAAGGTAAGAGCACAGCGGCTCGGGAAAACTGAGCAGCAGAGTTTAGAAAGGCTCCTCTGCAGGGCTTTGGAGAGCAAAGAGTCTAATGAGCCACCAGGAGCGGTTTTTCTTTCTTTAGCGTGGAATTTGGGACATTTGCTTCTTGAATTTGTTACAAAATAAACAAACAAACAAGTTTCTTTTGGTTAAAGCAGTGAAAACGCGCACTTTGGGAAGCGGCTTACAGCAGGCTCAGCCTTGGAAGGTCGCGTCCTACATCCACGTCCTGCACCCAACGCTCACCACGCTCAGCAAAGCTTCGCTTTGACCCACCTGGGCCACGCAGGGCACCCACAGTGCCTGCCCTTCACCCCTGGCTCAAGGCAGCCTTTTAACAGGGCACCCACCAGCGCTTCCAGAAACCAGAGTCCGGGTCTGATCCTTGCTGTCACCAACCTACACTGCCCAGCGTGACCAGCGCACAGGTTGGAACTACAGGAACCCCCGAGGCTGCAGTCCGGCTGTTTCATTCAAACCCTGCATTTTCAAGCACACTCCTTACAAAAAAAAATAAAAGCACAGAATTATGACGTCTCTGACCTGCTCCACCGCCCCTGGCTGGATGAAGCCTGTCCTTGGCTGTGAGGGCAAGCGCATTTTCCAAGTCAATCTATGAACAACATTGCCTGTGGTTTTTGTTGGTCGATGTTGGTTTTGGTTTGCTTTTAACTAAGTTTTGGATTAAACTCTGTATTAGTACCTACGACAAAAAAACTCCACTCAAGGTCACTAAGAGGCCAATCAGGATTCCTAGGGAAGAGTGTTGCAACCCAGCACATAAATCCCTGCAGCCCTTATTAGCAACCTAAGCATTCAACAGACTTGAGTTTAAAACTAGAGGAAAACACAGCTATTCCTCTTCCTCATGTGACCGAGCACACACACTTTAATACTTCCCAAAAAGCAGCATTTTGCGTCACTTTTGTCATGGGGAAACACACATTACTGCCCTGTCACATCTTCTGCAACTTTTCCACCCTCAGAAGATTTCCCAGGCTGAGGGAAGACGCAAGAACATGCAAGTTATACAAGTTACAGGTTTGATAAATGATGGTCTCATCTACAGCAGGTGCACTTATTAAAGCTCCTTATTAGCGTTAATATCTTTTCAAACTTACTAGTATCTGCAGTGCTAGGAGTCTTAGACCCTCAGTATTTTCTGCTGTGTTACTGAACAGGCAGGCTCTTGGCATTAAGATACCATCTAGTCCCACCAGCAGTTCTAGTTAGGCTGGGGCTCCCAAGTCTGCTGTTACTAATGGAAATAAAACCGTAATATCAAGAGCAAACTCCGAGCAGAAAAAAACACCCCATTGCAGGAAGGTCTTTAAGGTCAAACAAGAGCCAAGAGGGAGGAGCAACATCCTGCCTTTCCGCTGGGGACATTTGCCACTGGTGTCCCCAAGGAAGAGGGGGAAGCTGGGGGACCCCGAGTGAAACAGGCCCTGAGGTTGCAGGCGGGTCAGGAGGCTGGACCGAGTTCCCCAACGGCCCGTGACGCCCTCCGAAGCTCCTGCACACACAGGGCCTGGGCATTTGCCATTAGGGAGGACGCTGCCCAACACACGCAGCCACACGGGCCCCCCTTGGGGAGCTTCACCTTCATGCAGGTGCCCGGCGAGCGGGCAGCCAAGGGGCTCGCACGACCCCTGAGCGGATGATCCGCGGGAAGCGGGCGCTTCCTTGGGGATGCCGCCCGGCCCGGCCCGGGCCCCTCGGGAGCGGCCTCGCCAGCGCCCCGGGCGCAGCAGCCCCGGGGCCGGGGAAGGAGCGGGGCCTGCGGGGACGCTGCCCTGGCCCAGCCCGACCCCGGCGGGCGGCGGGACCGGAGCCGGCCCCGAGGCGGACATTCCCCTCCCGCTCCCGCTCCCCGGGACGCCGGGGCCCATGGTAGATCACTATCTAGCAGGAAACACGGCCCGGCTCACAGCTATGGCTCACTATTTGGCAAGGGCCTCGCAGCCCAGCCCAGCGCGTCCCGCCGCTCCCCGTGGCGCTGGCGGGCGCCAGGCCGCCGCCGCCCGCTCCCGCACTCACCCCGCTCCGCGGACTCCCTGCTCCGGCGGCCTCGGCCCGCTACGAACCGGGCGGGCCAGCCCGGCCACCCGCCATTCCGCCGCTCCCCCTCCCTGCCCTGACTGAACCTCGCCCCGCCTCCGCCCGCCCGCCGGGCCGCCACGCCATTGGCGCGCGTGCGGGGGCTCTCGCCCTGCCATTGGCCGAGCGGTGCTGTCCATCAAAGCCGCCCTACGCCACTTGCGTACGCAAGCGGAGCAGCCAAGCGGCCCCACCCAAGCCGGCTGCGCAAAAAGAGTAAACAGGGAGGAAAGTACCATTCGGGAGACCAAATAGGGGGAGCCTGACAGGGGAGCAGCGAACAGCCTGGCGCGCCCACAGAGACAGGATTCCAAACTAAATCCCTCGGGGACGCGAATTCCAGAGCGCTATTTCCTTCCAGGTCTTCCTGGGGGAAAAAGTCTCTTTCCTTTGCGCAGACAGCTTCCCCCCCCCCCAGGCGGGCTGCCCCGTGGTGCCGCCCCGCGCCTCTATGGTGTGGGGCGCCGCCAGGACGGTTCCACCTGGGGGCGTGGCGGAG